>JABEVN020003439.1:0-18252 GCA_013146195.2 Codonopsis lanceolata | reverse complement strand
ATCAAACCAAATGGTGTCTATATTAATGTGATTAGTTCGAATAATGAATGATTTTTTGTGCTAAGAAAATGAAGGTTATATAAAAAAACAAGGTTAACACATCAATGTGAACACATAATCTTCGATCATTTGAAGCAACCATAAAGATTTAAGGCTTCTCTCAAAAATATTTTGATAAGCATGCAAAATTTTGAGATTCAACCTTACTTCTTTCTCCTTGTGTATATCCCATCATGAATATCACCTATCACTTGAGAGATTGGATGGTTTTTTCACGGCTAGGAATATCATGGCTGCAAACTCATTCAAATTCGATTGATTAATGTACAGACCTCGATTCAAAGTTCGTGACTCTTAACCGCTTGTTTCGTCTCAATGTTGCTCCTATTGTTGCAACAGAAACATCGTGAAACATTGTGAATAACATTGGTCAACTTTCGTAATACGGTGCTCGGTCGATCATATGCGATTTGCTGTGTTTCGATGCAGGTTCTGAACATTGGGGGAGGTTCATCATAGGGACGGTTTAGAACCAAAGGATGACATATATCAAAGGGTTCACAATATTTGGACTTGCCTTTGTCATTACTACCCTTAGGAACCACATCTGTTTAAAAACTTTGGGTTGGAGATTTTTGAAAAATTTTTGATTTGTCTTTGAATGAGGCTTCAATGGTGTGCGCTATGTTGCAACATTGGTGGCGATAGCAGGCTGCTCATACTGGTTACGCCAATAAGTTTTTTCAAAGAAATCTTGCCTCATTTCATTCTCATACATGGCCTTTTCAGAAAACAAAAGGGTTGTATGTGACCGAGCTTATGGCGAAGTGACAAACATAATTTTTCTTTCTTGTTCTCGGTTTTTCAAAGAAGGTAGTTTCTTGAAAATTGTGTTATGGGATGTTTTGGTTCAAGAGGCATACCTTCACTTCTTTCACAAACATCTTGGGCATGAATCCAATACCGACTTACCAAAATTATCGAATTCAACATCTCATCCATTTTTTGTTGGCTTGAGTTCCATTTAGCCATGGTTTCATTGGCTTGAATGAGCCGCTCTTTTAAACCTTCAATCTCCACATCCTCTTAAACCTTGAACTCTCACTCCCTGTAATCATTGACTCCTTCTTCTTCACTCTCTTTCTTTAACTTGTAATACTCCTTCTCCCATTAGCTTTCTTTAACAAGTCTTTTTAAGCAACAGCAACTTTTTGACAAACTCTCTTTTCCAATCATTGTGACAACCTCTCTTTTCCCTTATATGCATTTGTACAACTCTTATATCGATTACAAAATACGCACCATCTTTAGAGACAGAAGAGATTAACGCAACAAAAGTCATTGTATAAACCTTTCTTTAGAGACAGAAGAGTTACGCAACAAAAGTCATTATTAAACCAAACAAAATTTCAAAGTATTAGACAAACAAAATTATCAAATTGAGAATCCATATTGCTACTAACAGAATCTACTCTTAGTGATGTCAAGAGGAGGCTCACGATACCAATTGAAAGAACTTAATGCCACGGATTCTCGATATGGGGCGATCTTTACGATACTAATGTTGCGTGAATGTTGCTGCAACAATGACAAGATAACAATGTGAACCGAAAGTGTATTACGACGAAAATAGCAGCGGAAGTTTTGTTTCAGATTTAAAATCAAAAGACTTAGGAAGACAGAAAATCACACAAAAACAATCTACAAGTATCAAACTTGTAGATCATGCCTCAAGGCCACACAAAATTTACTAAAATCAACAATGTTTTTCAATGAAAAACCTTACAAAATTCTCACAAGATATCGATATCTTGGAGAACCAAAAATCCCACATAAACACTAAACCAAGCGTGGGAAGAAAGACTAGGGAACGCTACAGAAAACAACGAAACAAGCTAAAGCACAAAAACAGAACTTCAGGAAACACAAGGTCGTGTTCCTGAAGTTTCAACAAGCAGACAGAATGTAACCGAGCGTGAAGCAACGGCAAGAAGCGTGTTTCTCCGATAAATCGATGAAGCCGACAATGGTGTATTCTCTCGAAGTTTCACACAAGACTTTCGAAAGGATAAGCGCTGAGAACTACTGACAAGGATGCTCACGCTTTATAGCTTTCGATCTAATCTCTTTCAGGCTCACCGCACGCCAAGCTCTCTGATATGGCTGTAGTTTTTCTCCTCAAGCTCCCCTGAATAGTTTCTCTCTTGTAAGCTCTCTGCAGCTGCCGCATCTCAACTCAGAAATCACCTCCGTATATATTGTAGCGCACGGCACCAGAACACGGCACAAGGAAAACAATTCCTACTAGGAAAGAGATTAATACAATATTAAGAAAGATTATGTTTCCTATTAAGACTAAGATACATCAAATAACAAATTTATTTACATAAATCTAGTTACCAAAAATATGTTGCCTAAATCTTTAAAATCTTTTAAAAGATTTAGTTACCAAACATGTATAACTAAATCTCCAAAATCTTTTAAAAGATTTTCCTAAAGATTTTCCTATCAAAAAACACACCAATCTACCAAAAATAATCTAAACAAAATCTAACACCTAAAATAAACATTGACTAAATTAAAATTCTTCTTTGACCAAGAAAGGTGAAAACAAGATAAAATAGGTCATGCCTATTTTACCCTTACAATATCTTCCATTATACCCAAGGGATATTTAACTAAACGATCAGCTAATTGCAATTGCATAGTAGTGGGTTTTAGTTCTCCTAAACCTAACTGTTTATAGACCGCAAAAGGCATCAAATTAATACTTGCTCCTAAATCTAACATTGCTTTCATTTTTTTAGAGCTTCCCAAGGAGACTTGGATATTAAAGCTACCAGGGTCTTTCAACTTAGGTGGTAATTCGGGTTGTAAAACAGAGCTTAAATTTTTAGAAACAACAATCTTTTCATTGTTTTCAAACTTGTGTTTCTTAAAGTGAAGATCTTTGAAAAACTTAGCATAAGCTGGAATATTTTTAATAACATTAAGCAAAGGAAGATTAACATTCACTTTGGATAACATATTATAAATTTCTGTGAATTGTTTGTCCATTCGGTTTTTCATAAGTCTTCTAGGAAACGGAATTGAAGGAACATAGGGTGGTGGAGCCACATAAGGTTCCTCTTCTTCTTGATCTAACTCTTTTTAAACTTCGATTGTATTATCTTCTTTATTTTGACTTTCTTTTTCTTGTTCCTTATTTGGAACATCTACTTCTACTTCTACCTCTTGATTACTTATGTCATTATTGGCTTTATTACTATCACTATCTTTTTCGATTTCTTTTTCAATTACCTTCTCAGAATTTTCTTTTTCAAAATTTTCTACTGTAGTTTGCACATTAGAAGAAGGATCAGGATCACTTACCTCTTCACCTATCACCTTACCGGTTCGCAAGACGGTGATTGACTTGGCTTGCTCAGTTTGACTAGGGAACTTCCCTTCTTCTCTTTTATCAACTTTAGAATTTGCAATGTGCTTCTTTAAATTTTCAATTTCTTCAAGCATGTACTTCATCAAAGCTGCTTGACCTTTACTAGCTACTTCTTGCTTGGGAACTTCTTCAATTCTCAATTGATTTTGATTTGGCAACTGTGGAGGTTGTGGTGGTTGAGGTTGGAACTGTTGAGGTTGCAAAGGCTTACTTCCTCCCCAAGAAAAGTTAGGATGATTCCTCCAACCAGGATTATATGTGTTTGAATAGGGATCATTCCTTGGCCTTTGAGGGTACATATTCATAGCATTAGCCTGTTCAGAATACATAGCACTTGACGGACAAAAATTAGTAGCATGAGAATATAATCCACATAAAGCGCATGCTTCTTGAATTTGCCAATTTTCAAATTGAGCTTGTGTATTTGAATTATCTTGCAATTGATATAGGCTTCTATTTTTACCTCTAGCACTTTTCTCGTTGGGAATTAATACTTAGCATCTCAAATAATTCTTCTAGTGCTTCGGTGTCATTCTATTAATAGAACCACCACCGCACTATCAACCATAGTTTGTAAGCTTTGGCGAAAGACCATGATAAAATTGAAGCACTAACACATGTTGAGCCAAATTATGACGAGGACACATAATGAGCAGATTTTTAAATCTATACCATGACTCATGGAATGTTTCACCTGGTTCATTTTGAAATGACATGATTTGTTTTCTGAATTCAGTAAGAGATGCATGTTTGTAAAATTTACTCATAAACAAATCATATAATTGAGCCCAAGTATAAACACTATTTGGTGTTAAGTTCATAAACCATCTCTTTGCCAATTCTTTTAATGCACTGGGAAAATATTTCATTTTGATTTGATCTTCGCTAACCCTCCTAAAGGAAAAGTACTCATCATGTATTCATATTCTCTTAAGAAACCGACAGATCTTCATGGGGCATCCCATGAAAAGATGGTATGGCATTAAAATAATGACCTTTTAACTCAAAATTCCTAACAGCATCTGGCAAGACTAAACATGATGTCACAACATTTAATGAAGGTCTACTAAAGTCATTAATAGTTCTTTGATTTATCACCACTTCCATGTTTCTTCTTGCATGTTCTTTTTCTCTTTGATTCCGGTTAACTGGGTCAACTGGGTTTTCAGGATTACGATTATTGTTATTTCCTTCCATTGTAGGATCAACCAGAGGATCCTCTTGATTCAATTGGTCTTGATTATCAAACTCGGGAGCTAGATTTTCAAAAACTTCTTGATTTCTTCTAACAATATTTATATCTTGATTTAAGTCTACCAATTTAGGATTCAAAGATCTACGACCGTGCATAAAAACAAATTAAAGCAATTTAAAAAAAAACTAACTAAAAAAAAAATTCTTTTTGTATTTTTATTTTTTTAGAAAACTGAAAACTAAAAACTAAATTAAATTAAAAACTACGCTACCAACAAACTAACTACGTGAACTAGCTTGTCCTCGGCAGCGGCGCCAAAAACTTGATAGATGTTTTAATTAATCTTTTTCCTTGCAAGTGGACAAGACTATTATAGAATAGTATTGGAAGCAAGGGTCGAACCCACAGAGACAAGTGATCACGAACAGTGCAATTATTGATAGCAAATTATTAACCTAAGGGGGGTTTTTATATTTAATTCTACTCTAAACTTACTATTTATAGATGTTTAACTAATTAGACAGTAAAAACAAATATGAAGATCTTATGGTGGGTGGCAATCTAGGAATCTGGGTTTCACTTATATCTCCTTCATGTTCAATTCATAATAATATCATTCAATGTCTTGGGTTCGTTCACTAAAAATAGATATAGTCTGTTGAACAATTGGTTCACCTCCATCCCCGCAAAAATTCATCCATTCTATATCCTAAGCACAGAACTGTCAATCTAGTTGTCACCTAGATTTATGATCTATCTCGTCACCTAGATCATGTAAGAACCCGGTCCTAACTTATCACTCGTGCATCGATAGGTCCAATTTATTGTGTTGGTGAGCCAGTGTACGACATATGCACTTGGTCATGCAGTTATCTGCACCTCTAAGCCTTTATTATTTGCGATTACGTTCATTTGTTCAAAGCGAAATAATAGAGGGATTGATAAACAACACAATCAACAAGCATTGAATAAACATAAATATGAATCAAAACATAAATTCGATACAAGTTACCTCCCACCTCCTAGATTATGGATGAATTAGTTCATCATAGACAATGAACAGCACATGGAGATGATCAGATACATGATTTGATCTTCAATACTTGAAATTACAAAACGTAACTATGTTATACATTCTAAAACTACCTAAAATCTATTAAAGAGAGCTTCCAGCTGTCCTCCTTTTCTTTGGCTCGGCATCTGACTTCTATATATACTCGGGAGTTGTAATTTAATCGAATGACTGAGTGAAAATCCGACTTTGACGCATTCTGACCACCTTGCGGTCGCAAGGTGCTGGATACCTTGTGTCCGCAAGGTCTCCAGTATGTCCGGCCTTGGAAATCTTGACTTCTGGCTTTAAGTCCCGTACTGCCTACCTTGCGGTCGCAAGGTCTGGGGCACCTTGCGTCCGCAAGGTCTCCAGATTCTGCAGCTTTCATTCTTTCTTCATTTTTCCTTTTTGACCCTTTTTGAAATTTGCACTTAAAACCCTGGAGTTTCGTATCTTTTCACAAATAACCCTGAAACTTACAAAACTCACCGAAAACATATATTAGTAACCAAAAACCTCGTGAAATAACATAATTTAAGTCATAGAAGCATATAAAATCGACGTATAAAATACATCGATCACATATCTACATTGGGCCGGATTGGAAATAATACTTTTACAGATAAAGACTTTAAAATAAAAACTTACAGACAGCCTAGGGTGTGCTCGCTCTGTCCTTCAGGGAGAGGGAGTCTTTTTGTTGTTGTTGTTGTTGTGTGTTGTGTGTTGTGTGAATTTGGGCAACGTGACTGCTCCTGAAAGTTACTTTTGGCCTCGGGGTTTGGGCAGAGTAACTGTTTGTGCTTGGTTATTTGTTGGCTTGAGGTAGGCTGAAATCGGGCAGAATAACGGCTTATTTGCCTCGATTTGACCTTTTAAATCGAGCGAGCAAGCTGCTCTTTCACGATTTTTGGACCGGGAAAAAGGGTGGATACCTAGCTGGGGGGCTAAGGTTCACTTTTACCGGTTGGTTTTGTGTTTGGAGGAGGTTTGGCAGAGTTTCGAGGCTTTTTGAGGTGATCGCTCACTATCTCACTTCGCTCTCTATTTCTCCAGCGTAACGACTACGCGGAGAAGTTTATTGAAGGAAAGGTGTGTTGAAATGAGGAGCCGAGACTCTGTATTTATAGGAGGAACTGAGGACACCGAGGGAATTAAAATTCCTTCTTCACGCATCCTTTGTTTGTACACTGCGCTGGAAATTCTGTATTTTACGGCAAATGGAAGTGCACTGTTGAAGAAATCTGAGTGCAAATGAACTAAACTGGGCACCATGCCCATGAAATTTGGGCGCCATGCCTAGAGTTCATGGTGGCCATGCCCATTTCCAAACTTTGATCTTTTTGTGCACTTTGGTCCCTGCAGTTCGTCCTTTTGCACATCCTGCTTTGTCCTTTTGCACTTTTGACCCTGTAACTTGACATTTGTTAATGTTTTAACATGTCTTGATATTTTATGTCATGTCACATACCAGGGGTACGAAATTAGGGTGTCTACAGTCATGAACAATAAATTAACATAGGAATGAAGCTATGGTCCGCGTTTGAGATAAAAGCTGTGGAAAAAGTAACATGTTGTTATGTAGGAACATTATATGTTTTTCCTATGTATACTATCATGCTTACAATAAAGTTTATATATATATATGTATTTTGCATTCAATGTGCTATCATATTTATTCATCTTATTTTTCTTTCTCTCATATTGAAATAGATCACAAGTATGTTTGAATCCAAAATCCAAGGAGGAGATTTATGTCTTGCAGACAGCGCTACTATGCATACCATACTTAAAAATAAGAAATATTTTTCTTATCTCAAAATTGACAATGCTAATGTCAACACTATATCTGGTAATGCCAAAATAATTGAAGGATTTAGCAAAGCAATTTTCCTAATGCCTGGAGGCACGAAATTTATGATAAATAATGCATTGTTCTCTCCTAAGTCTCAAAGAAACTTGTTAAGTTTCAAAGACATTCGTCTGAATGGATATCATATTGAGACTATGAATAAGGGGAATGATGAATATCTTTGCATTACCTCAAACACTTCCGGAAGCAAGTGTATATTGGAAAAATTGCCATCTCTATCATCTGGATTATATAGTACAATCATAAGAATATTTGAATCATATTCTACAAGAAACTGAAGTTCTTGAAACATTTAAAGCTTGACATGATCGACTGGGGCATCCAGGATCAATAATGATGCGTAGAATTATTGAGAATTCTAGTGGTCATCCATTGAAAAACCAGAAGATTTTTCAATCTAATGAACTCCTTTGTGAGGCTTGTTCTCAAGGAAAGTTGATAATTAGACCATCACCAACTAAAGTTGGATATGAATCACCATCGTTTTTGGAACGAATTCAGGGTGATATATGTGGACCTATCCATCCACCAAGTGGACCATTCCAATACTTTATGGTATTGATTGATGCTTCTAGAAAATGGTCGCACGTATGTCTATTATCAACTCGTAATACGACATTTGCCAAATTCCTTGCACAAATAATCAAACTGAGAGAACAATTCCCAGATTATATGATCAAGAAAGTTAGACTTGATAATGCTGGTGAATTTACATCTCAAGCATTCAATGATTATTGTATGGCGATAGGGCGATGTTGAACATCCAAAGAGCCCATGTTCATACACAAAATGGTTTGGCTGAATCGTTGATCAAACGTATTCAACTCATTGCCAGACCATTAATGATGAGAACAAAGCTCCCTACTTCTATATGGGGTCATGCTGTTTTACATGCAGCCGCACTGATTCGCCTCAGGCCAAGTGCATATCACAAGTACTCCCCAATACAGTTGGCATTCGGGCGAGAGCCGAATCTATCCCATCTAAGAGTTTTTGGTTGTGCGGTATATGTACCAATTGCTCCACCATAAAGCACAAAGATGGGACTGTGGGTCCCAATGGGCACAATAATAAGCTAGAAGGGGGGGGGGTTAAATAACTTATTGTACACTTAAAAACTTTTGTTTAAGTTCTTTGAAAGATACTTACAATCTATGGAAAAGATTGAAGTAGCAGAAGACTTTCAAAGTAGCTGTTTCAAGTCTGCCGATAAGGACTACCGGTAGACCTTTGACAGGTTACTTAAGTTCTGCTGTTTAAATGATAAAGATAACTAAAGTAATAAACAGTTCAAACAGAGACAAACAATAAAGAAATAACACAAGTAATTTTGGGATGGTTCACACTATAAAGAGTGCTACGTCCACCACCAAGGCAGTCAACCTTGGATTTAAATAGTGCACTATGTTTTCCACTAAATCTATTACAAAGAATATTCCTAATGGATCGTGTACAAAATATTGACTTGTGTTTGCGGTCTAAGGAATTAAATATCTGTATAAACGAGATATTTAATTCGTGCAGAAGTATAGTTAATGAATGAATAACAACAAGAAGTATAGAAATAAATGTTGATGCTCGACTTCTTGTTGTTGACGAGAACTTCTAGATCTGTTGAGGATCTCTTGAATGCACTGAGTTATAAGACATGGAGTTGTAGAGCTTCAGAGCAATTCTTCTAGTGTTCGATGATGTGTCTGTCTCCAGTCTTCAATGGCAGCATTTATAGCAGGTGCACTTCGAAAAGATCCGTTGGAGAAGATGAAGACTTTAACAGCTCTATTATGAATGCATTAAATGCATGGGGCTGTCAGTCAAGAAATTCGTCTTCACAGATATCTAGAGCAGGGAATGATTTATGAGATCTTCTAAAAGTGGGGCAATCGGGTGTCGATTCGAGAGTTGTTACGCATGGACGATGCGCTTTCACCTTTCAGCATCAGATGCGAAAAGTCTTCCGCTGCAAAGCCGCCGGCGGGCTTGATGTGTGGGAATGTCTCGCTTAAAATTCAAACAAGTGATGAGATAAATTTAAACTGATTCATTTAATCATTGATGGATAGGACACGTCATGAGAGACCAGGTGGACACAAGGTCTGCCGTTTGTAAGCTTTGAGCAGGTCTTCCGGTGAAGCTTTGAAGAGGTCTTCCGCTAAACCTGTAAAGTCCTATTAAAAACTATACTTGGCAAAGTTCTATACATAGTTGCCATGCTAATCGATACGCAACCCGATTAGCCACTGAAGTATAAAACTAGGGTAATGAATTGAACATATATAAATCTAACATAAGAATCAACAAGGACCACAAAGGAGATTGGGAGTATATGTTGGGTATGAATCCCCTTCTATAATAAAATATCTTGAACCAAAAACGGGTGACGTTTTTATGGCACGCTTTGCCGATTGTCATTTTAATGAAGATAAGTTTCCACCTTTAGGTGAAGAGGGGAAACAAGTGGGAAGAGAGATCAAATGGTGCACATTATCTTTACTGCACCTTAACCCTCCCACAAAGCAACGTGAACTGGAAGTTCAAAAGATCATACATTTACAAAATGTAGCAAATCAATTGCTAGATGCATTTATAGATACAAAGAGAGTGACAAAGTCACATGTAGCTGCTATAAATGCTCCTACCCGAATTGAAATACCAAAAGGGCTGCCAAATGATAAAATGACAAATGAATCTAAGACACGCCTGAAGCGTGGACGACCCATTGGTTCAAAGGATAAAAATCCTCGCAAAAGGAAAGTGATTGAAAATCCCCAATCACATGAAAGTGTTCCAGAAGAAACACACGATCGTGAAATTGTTCCAGAAGAAACACACGATCATGTAAATCTAGTAAGCCCTGCAGGCAATGATAACCATGAGATTTCCATTAATTACATGTGTAATGGAAAAATATGGAACCGAGATGAAATGGAGAATATTGATGATATATTCTCTTATTTGGTATCCCAAGAAATTAATGACGTGACTGAAGATCCCGAACCAAAATCTGTATCTGAATGTCAAAAGAGGCATGACAAGATCAAATGGATAGATGCCATGAAGGCTGAATTAAATTCGTTGAATAAACGAAAAGTATTTGGATCTATCGTTCTCACACCAGAAGCTGTGAAACCCATTGGATACAGATGGATTTTTGTTCGAAAGCGAAATGAGAAAAATGAGATTGTGAGATAGAAGGCTCGCCTTGTTGCACAAGGTTTTTCCCAGAGGCCTGGGATTGATTATGAAGAAACGTATTCTCCTGTATTGGATGCTATTATGTTCAGATATCTAGTCAGCTTATCGATTTCAAAAAATCTAGATATGCATCTCATAGATGTTGTAACGGCTTATTTATACGGGTCATTAGATGCCGATATTTATATGAGAATTCCTGATGGAATTAAAGTGCCTGAAGCACTGAGCTCAATGCCCAAAGAATTATGTGCAATTAAACTACATCGATCACTGTATGGATTGAAGCAATCCGGTCGCATGTGGTATAATTGCTTAAGTGAGCATTTGTTGAAAGACGGATATGTGAATGATCAATTATGTCCGTGTGTCTTTATAAAGAATACGACAGTTGGATTTGCTATTATCGCTGTCTATGTAGATGATCTGAATATCATTGGAACTCCCAAGGAAATCCAAGAAGCAGTTGATTACCTAAAGGGAGAATTTGAAATGAAAGATCTTAGGCAGACCAAATACTGTCTTGGTTTACAAATAGAACACTTGCATAGTGGAAAATTTGTACACCAATCAAATTACACAAAAAGGGTTTTGAAGCACTTTTATATGGATAAGGCAAACCCTCTCACTAACCCCATGATTAATAGATCACTGAATGTTGAAAAAGATCCATTTCGTCCTTGTGAAGAGAATGAAGAGATACTTGGTCCTGAAGTACCATACTTAAGTGCTATTGGAGCTCTTATGTACCTTGCTAATTGTACCAGACCGGATATAGCATTTGCTACAAATCTATTGACAAGATATAGTTCATCTCCATCACGGAGACACTGGAATGGTATCAAGCACATATTTCGTTATCGTCAAGGGAGGATCGATTTGAGATTATTTCATCCCAAGGGATCAAGGGATGAACTGGTTGGTTTTGCAGATGCAGGTTATTTGTCTGATCCTCATAAGGCCAGATCACAGACCGGTTATGTCTTCACGATGGGTGGTACTGCAATTTCCTGGCGTTCTCAAAAGCAAACGCTAGTTGCTACATCGTCAAATCATGCTGAGATGATCACACTTCATGAAGCCAGTCGAGAGTGTGTATGGCTTCGATCTATGACTCAGCATATTCAAAATGCCAGTGGACTACCTATCAACAAAGACCCGACAGTATTATTTGAAGACAATGCCGCATGTGTCGCCCAAAGTAAAGAGGGATACATCAAAAGTGACAGGTCCAAACATATCCCCCCCGAAACTCTTTTTATACACTCAAGAACTTGAAAAGAAGAAAGAGGTCAGCATCCAATATATTCGATCAAGTGATAATGCTGCAGATTTATTTACGAAGGCACTCCCCACTACAACCTTCAGAAAGCATGTTCACAATATTGGGATGCGAAATCTACGAGATTTACAAAGGTGATTTCTCTTGACCCTTGTCAGTTCAAGGGGGAGCATATATGGCTGTACTCTTTTTCCCTTTATCATGGTTTTTTTCCACTGGGTTTTCCATGAAAAGGTTTATAACGAGACAGTCCATGCACACAATTCATACCTAAGTTGTGTACGTTTTTCCTTATGTCCGATTTTTTTTCCCTACTGGGTTTTTTCGACTTAAAGGTTTTTAACGAAACACACTTAGTCAACTTACAATGCTATGTTCAAGGGGGAGTGTTATAAAAGTCAAATATGTAACACAACATTGAATGAAGGAGTAGCTTGAGCTAGGGAGCTATGTCCCGTAGCCTAAAGAAATATGTAACACTGCTCGGCTATAAATACCGAGCAGTGTGTAGTTATATTACACACCGCTAATTCACTTTGAATAATACTCTCTCTCTCTCTCTCTTTCTCTCGTACACTCTTTGTTCTACTTTGTGGTTACTTTATAACAGTTTTCATCATGAAACTTTGAAAGGTTTTCTTGATTGTATTCTTAATATTGCCGTCTAGGTTAATCGCACCATTAGTCCCTTCACTTTGAACAATTCTAAAGATAGTCCTTTAACATTTTTTTATAAAAATTGGTCCTACGAGTATGAAATCTTCACATTCGCAGTTCTTTTGATAGATAATGTTTGTTCAGAACCGTTAAGATCTCAGAGATGTGTCTTCCACATGCAATTGATTAAGGGCATATTTGGTATTTCCCATACCCCACATTTCATATCAAATAAAAAAATAAAAAATGGAAAACTCATCCACCTAACCCAAGTCTGATTAATTGTGCTTTTTCATTTCTCTCTCAATCTCATCCTCCAAAGTCCTAACCCAAGTCTCTCTCCTCCTTCGATAATGCTAGAGATGATCTTCGTCTTAAAGTTTGACAAGGGAAATCAAATGCTAGAAGATTACTTAAACCTAGTTTTACACGCTTGCAATATACGCACGGTCGTATAATTTTTTCAATTAACATATACTCAAGCAAAATAAAGAAGAAAAATAAAATTTTAAAAATAAGGAAAAAATAATTTTGAAGGCAACTACTTTCTATTAAAAAAAAAACCCTGATTTGTTTGATTTAAAAATTAGAGACTTGTATATTTAATATCTTAGAAAATAAAATCCATTTTTTAGAAAAAAAAAAGAGTTTAATAGTATGATGTACGTTTCAAAGAATTTTAACTATTTAATGTTATAAAGGACATAATTGTAAATGCTAAAGTTTTCTATAAAAATGATATTGTTTCGAGGAGTATTGAGCATTTCATACTCTCTTCATCCCAAAATTATTGTCATGTTTAACCCGACATATGAATTAAGAAAAAATAATTGACTTGATTATTAATATTGGTTTGATAAGTAGTCTTCTTTAAAGATCATGTGTATATGACTCACAATTTAAGTATGATAAAAGAATAAATGTAAAGTAGTAAAAGTGTTATTTGGGAACACAATTAAAATTTGGAATTGGAATTGAATTGCAAATTCAAATGTCTCAATTCCATAAAATTAATTCTATACTAAAACCTAATAATTTGAATTGAAATATTTTTTTCTCTTTTTTCCACTATTACTATACACAATAACTCACAAGTCTTTAACCACCACCAACACCACAACTTTCGACCACCACCTCTAGTCGCCACCTCCGACCGTTTCCTCCGGTCACCGCCGACAGCCTCTTCTATTTATTTTTAGAATATAAAAAGTTCTACTATTTGTTGTTGGCAAAGTTTGAACATTTGTTATTTGTAATCACTAACCACTAGAGCTGTCAAAATTTCTAGTACACTCGATTTTTATTGGCTTGGGCTTCAATTCAGATGTCCCGAAAAAATTGGGGTCTTTTTGGCACGGCCCGATAAGCCCACGGATTCCAGACAGCTAGAACATGAAAAGCCCAGTAGGCTCGGCTTGAAGACAAGCTATTGAAAAGTCAAATACAATTAAAAAAAATTAAAAAAAAAGAAGAAGAGAGAATTTAGGAAACTAAAAAGTAAAAAGTAGAAAAACAATATCTATGTCCCTAACTCTCTCTATTAGACATTCAGACTCAAAAGAAGAAAGGACGTAGTCACGTAGCTGGGAGCTCCAACAGGCGATCTCGTTCTAGACTTCTTCGATCTCTCTCTCTCTCTCGCCTCCACCACCACCGCGCCAGGGTCTAAACGCGATTCCAGTGAGTACGCCTTCCCACGTCGTCATTCACTCCAGGCTCGACCGCTCTAGCACTCGATAGTCGGCACTCCTCATTCTTAGTAGATCTCCACAGCGAGCCAGCGGCACAAGCAAACTGTTATAAGAGGCCTGGCAGTGTAGTGTAGGTTTTTGTATTAAGATCAACGAGATTGGATCTTTGTCCTTAAGACAAAAACTAGAAACCGCGATTTAGATCATGCGGTGTGTGAATCACATTAGTCTCCGGGATATTGATCTTACGTGATTGATGCTTGACGGATCTTCAATGTTCAATCACCGCGAATGCAACAGATTCTTTGTAATCTTTGTAGAGGCGAGAAGGGTATAGAAAGAGCATAATTTTTGATACAAAAATCTGTTTGAAGGCTGTATTTATATGGCGATTGGGGATGACAGTTCAATTTAAGCGAAACGATTATGGTTGTACGAAGACCTGACACAACTTGCAAAGCCGTAGCCCAAAGACCAACCAACCGGCCAGTAGGCCAGGACGCCGCGGACAGGCGGGCGCTCTTGTAGCGTGTGTTTGGACCTACACCTAGGTAGGTCTTCCCTCCTACACAAAGTGTAGTGGCCCGAGGGCACGAAAGTAAAGCCTCAGCTCTACCTTATAAGGTAGAGCTTGTTTCTTCTTTGTTGTTCCCAATGTGGGATTCCCACATTATACACTTACATAACTTAGTTTATTCAAGCTATTGGAAACCAAGTTTCCAACAATCCCCCATTGAATAAGATATCATGTAAGTTGATGACATATTGATATTTCTGAGAGATACAAGCGAGAGTAGCTAGAGTGGAAGAGGTGGTTTTGGCTTTGAACCTTTCCTTATGAGTTACTATCGGGAAGACTTACTAATCGATGGCGGGTGTGTCTTGAGGCCGCGGTGTTTGATGTCAACCAAGACAATAGTATTCACATAGGCGCCCTCAAACAACGTTTGATTCTACGTTTGTGTTCATTTGGCCTGAGCGGCTTCACAGTTACGTGAATGTTGTTAGAAAATTTTGCCTCGAAATTTCCATAAGATCGGCCGATCTTACATTCACATAGGTGATTTCTTATAAGGTGTATCATCTGTCGAACCAGCTTGATCAAATCAAGTCACAAGAATCATTAAAAGAGTGCTTATCCTAAGCTGAGCGTGACGGGTAACACTAGTGTTTTCACCATAGGAATGAGTAGGAGTGTGAGTTCGTTAGTGTTAACGGTGAGATCAATTAGTTTGGTTGTCCTTTTGAACCTAGACCATGGGGTTGCCAATCAACTAGGTGGGGTTTTCCGCTAAAGGTTCTCTTTATTTCATAGGCTTGAGGCCCATTCCTTCGATGAGCGCATACTAACTCTCGGACAATCCTTTAGTTAATGGATGCACTCTAGGTTGTCCTTAGATCGAATATAATCGATGGTGATCACGCCATTGGAGTAGTTGCCTAACGGTATTTGTGTCTTCGCCTTATATGGCGGGACTTACCATTATACATGTTATTTTATGCCCTTCCAATTGCGGCTTGTTGTCGCAATGGATGCTATAGCGTGGCGTGGCCATCTTTGGAATATTTTCAAGAAAGTTACGTAACCATTCGACTTCCTGTTTGCTTCCTCGTTTGCTTTATCTAAGGCGATAAATTGATTCCATAGTAGACCTTGCAATGCAAGTCGTTTGGAAAGATTTCCATGCAATGGCACCGCCACCAAGAGTGAATACAAATCCACTTGTTGACTTGGAGTCATTAGTATCGAAAATCCGATTATCGTCATTGTATCCTTGATAGCTATGGGATACTTGGAGTAATGCAACTCGTAGTCCTTAGTGTATCGAAGATATCTAAGAGTTCTTACAATGGCTTTCCATTGATCGGGGCCGGGATTACTTGTAAACCAACTCATCGGTTAAGCTTGTTTGCGCGAGGTCGGGCGCGTGCGATTAATGAGATACATAAGACTTCGATGATTCGAGTATTCAATTTGAGATCGCTCTCGTGTAGGTTCTTTTTTAGATGAAAGTTGAGTTAGATTGGAGTCTTAGCAATGTTTGTATCACATTGCTAAATTTCTCTAGCGGTTTCTCAATATAATGAGATTGTGATAAACGATCTCCTCGGATGTTCTAGATATTTTAATACCTAGGATGACATCAGCTAACCCTAAATCTTTCATGTCAAATCTGGCGGCCAACATCTTTTTGGTGTCTTTGATCATGTTATTATTGCTACCAATAATTAACATGTCATCAACGTAAGCAGAGATAATGACGTAACCTTGTTGTGTATTCTTAGCGTATACACACTTGTCACATTCATTAGTCTTGAAGCCATTAGCAAGTATAACGTCATCAAACGTTTATGCCATTGTTTGGTGCTTTCTTTAGGCCGTATAAAGATTTGACTAATCGGCAGGACCTTAGTTTCATTGCACAGGCAATAAAGCCTTACATTTCATATAAATTTCTTCTTCAAGTTCATTGTTGAGGAAGCGGTCTTGACATCCATTTGATGTATCTCGAGACCGTGTAGTGCCGTGAAGGCAATGGTAAGTGAAGTAATTCGATGCTTAGACATAGGTGTCAAAATAATCAACACCTTCCTTTTGATTAAAACCCTTGGCGACTAAGCAGGAGCCTTGTATTTATCAATGGACCCATCGAGGTTTCAATTTTAGTTTGAAGACCCATTTACACCACAGGGGTTTCAACCTTTGGGAAGGTCGGCGAGCTCCCAGTGTGGTTTTGCATAATGGAAGATATTTCGCCGTTGGCGGGCTTCCTTCCATTGTGGAGCCTCGGGAGTAGACATTGCTTCCTTGAGCGTGCGTGGTTCATTATCCACGAAGCGTGGTCACAAAGTCTAGTCCAAAGGTCTTACTCGTGCGAGCTCTTGCTTCGACGAGGTTCATCAATGTCTTCATCTTGATGACCTTGATCAGCAACCATAGGGACTATTGCTTGTGAGGTGTTATCTTGTTCGTTAATTGACCGAAATGGCGTTTTCTTGAAGTATCATCTTTTAGAGGAAAGATAGCTTCAAAAAACGTGGCATTTCTTGATTCCATAACGGTATTCACCTCGATTCCGGATTATCGATTTATGGACTAAGAACCGATAGGCGTTGCTATGGGTTGCATAACCAATAAAAGTACAATCCACGGTTTTGGGAACCGATTTTAACCTTTTAGGTGGTGGACAACTACTTTAGCTAGGCACCCCCACTTTTGAGGTATTTGTAGGATGGTTTTCGACCATGCCATAATTCATAAGGCGTTTTGTCAATTTCTTGTGGGAAGCTTGTTTAACAAGTAATTGGCGGTGACACCGCCTCCCCCCATTTCGTCGGGTAGACCGGATTGAAGCAATAATGCATTCATCATTTCCTTTAAGGTTCGATTTTTCTTTCGATCCCATTGGATCATGGGCTATATGGGGTGTAACTTTGAATAATCCGTGGTCGAAACGACCTGAGAATGCTTTGAAGGGAAAAACATATTCTCCTCTCGTCGGACTTAAAAATTTTTATCTTCTTTGAAAGTTGATTCTCACTTCGTTTTTGTAAAGTTTAAAAGCTTGAAGGCTTCAACTTTTACTTTTAAAAGATAGAGATGACAAAACCAGGTACAATCATCAATAAAGGTGATGAAGTATTTGTTTCCGCCATAAGATTCTATGGATTTTAAGTCACATAGATCACTATGAACCATATCTAATATATTGTTGTGTCAGCTCGATTGTCTTAAACGGCGTTCTTGTTTGCTTAGCAGCGCAAGTATGACATTTGTTATTTTTATTAATGCGACTTGGAGAATTAATTCCATTTTCATTAATCGTCTCATGAGAGTCATAGTTAACATAACCTAATCGATAATGCCA
>JABEVN020003438.1:0-18262 GCA_013146195.2 Codonopsis lanceolata | reverse complement strand
AATTAAATAATAACGCATTTTGAGAATATTAAAAGCCATCGAAT
Organism: Codonopsis lanceolata; assembly: GCA_013146195.2. NCBI lineage: Eukaryota > Viridiplantae > Streptophyta > Magnoliopsida > Asterales > Campanulaceae > Codonopsis > Codonopsis lanceolata. The sequence goes on along the minus strand of JABEVN020003438.1, from coordinate 18,218 downwards.
AATCGAATAAAGACAAAAAGCCATTCGACATAAAGAAGTTAAAAAATAAATTTGGTCTACCATATTATTTCGATCGTCACGATTATAAGCATATCGATAGACAAGAACCAAGAACCGACTACTAAAAATATCTCAGATAATTACTATTCAAGGATCAATTGGTCAAAACGTCGAAAATATTGGTTAAATTTACTAACAACATCAATGCACTACTAGGAGAACTTCGATACGGAATGACATTAAAATCAAACTAAAAGACAAGGAATGCTTCAATCAAATCCTAACACAAATCGAAACTCGCTAAATACACTTTTAGACAATAAAATAATCAATGACTCTCAAGACGCTCAAAGCTCTCGTGGTTCCAATCAAATACAAGAATTAGAAGGAAAATAAACTTGCTAGAAAGAAAAATAAACTTGCTAGAAGAAGCAAACAAAACAATAACAAACTTTAAAATCGTGATAGAAAATTAGGATAAATGACTACAATAACGGATCAAATAACCCAAATAAAGAAACTAGTTCAAGATCTAGAAGATATTGAGAAAAGACTAAATAAAAAACTCGAAAACATGGAAGAAATAGTCCATAAAACAGAAAATGAAATAAAAGGATACATTGAAATATCAGTCGCTAAAATCATAAGAGAAAACGAAAAATGCAACGAGGAATTACTCCGAGCAATTGAGAAAAAAGAAAGATTAAAGGAATCCAATAAACAAAAAATAGACATAGACTCATCCGAAGAGGATGATGACAAATCAATAATAAAATCTAAAGAAAAACTAAAAATAAAAAGAAACCCTTTTGTTTTTGGTAACTATAGATATCAAACGTAAAAATGAATACCAATACCTTAAAAATAAATAAAGGATTTGAAAAATTTACAATCCAAGAAGAAAAAATCTTTAAAATAACAACTGAATCGTCAGAAGAAGACACATCGTCTTCCTCAGAATCAATCAGGCCAAATAGAAGACTCTTTATGAACAACCAAGAAAAAGTAAAACAAGAAATGAAGGATGACGAGCAATTTAATTTCCATCAAGAACAAGAAGAAAGGAAAAGAAAAGGGAAAGGACAAAACAGCGGACAAAACAATGACACGGAAATGGAAGATATTCCACGACAAAGAAAATCACGAAACCCGCATCCATCCGCCGAAGATTTAAGGAGATATAGGGAATATCTCCCTGACAAAATCACTAACGAACATGCTCTTAATATAGATTGCTATGACGAAAAAACTATTCAAGAAAAAATCGATAGATGGAGCAATGAGCTTGCTACCACGATACAACTCAACCCCATTCTTAGTGAACCTACTAAGGATTGTCACACGCTTAGAGAAATAATTCTACTTTCCTCACAGAAATGTAAAACGATGGGCTACAATCTTGACATTTAACAATAATACTGATAGATTATATTCAGGAAAAGAATATTTCGATCTCTTTCTAGAATCACTTCACGAACAATTTTTGGGAAAAAAGAAAGGATACCTCTCAAGAGAAAGTGAAATTGAATTAAAGGAAGCCGAATATAAAATGATCAACATGACAATTTGTGATTTATGCTACCTCGATCAATTTATATGTGCTTACCAAAACGAATACTATAAACTCACCAGTATTGAAAAACTTGAAACTTATAGATTAATGTTTTTCGATAAATTACCCGGAAAAATAGGACAAACCATAAAGGATGACTTTGAATATTCGGATTACCCACAAACCCTAGGAGGAGCCATTGCTGCCGTTAAGGGACAAATGATGAAATTATGCGAAGAAAGAAAAATTAAAAAATCTGTTAAAAATGCAACTAGACGAAACACGGGTCTATGCTGTGAAAAACAAGAATTCACCGTTAAAAATTTCGGATGTAACTATTATGAACAAAGGAAATCCAAAAGAAAGACAACATACCCGCACAAGTATCAAATTGCCCAGCAGTATAGACGAAGACATCCCAAATTTAATAGATACAAAAAACGAAAATACAAAAGATTCCAGAAAACCAATTACAACGATTACAAGAAAAACTGGAAAAAGCCTCAAAACAAAAGAAAATTCTATAAAAAGGCCGATTCACCACCTTGCCCTAAAGGTAAAGGAAAGAACTGTCGTTGTTGGCTGTGCAACGAAGAAGGACACTACGCAAACGAATGTCCTGTACGAAAAAATAAGAACCACATTAACACCAAATATAGGAACAAAATTAACTACTTAGAAGAATTAAAAATCATGCAATATTATCCCATAGAAGAATTCTTCTCAGAAAATGAAGAAGAAATATACTACATAGATGAACAAACAGAATCCGAAACAGAGACAGAAACAGAAACTACAAGTAAATCAGAATCGAAAGACACATCTGAATCAGAAATTAACTAGCTATCTAAAATTTAACATGAAGGAAGAATATAATCTAACAAATCCTAATAGTATATATATAAAGGTTGGAATTAAATTTAAAGGATTTCGAGAATTTCACATACATGCATTTATCGATACAGGAGCATCGATGTGCATAGCCACCAAACATATATTCCCTGAAAAACTTTGGATCACATCTGAAAGAAAACCTTTAATCGCCAAAATAGCAAACGGAGAAAAAATCGTGATTGATAAACAAATTGAAAAACAAGAAATCACCATACAAGGAATGAAATTTATCATAGACAAAATATATCAACTAGAATCAGGCATTGACCTTATATTAGGAAATGATTTCCTATTAAAATATTCACCATTTATCCAAACCGATGATAAAATAGTACTCACCAAGGAACTGTCTCTAATACACATCCCAAAGGTAACCCAGGCCTTGAAAGTAGGAAACCCCGATTTCCTTATTAATTTTAAGAAGTCCAAAACTCCTATAATAGAAAATATTACCTATATACATAACGAAGAAGAAATTATAAATACGCTATTCTACAAATGCCAAGAAGAAGAAGAAATAGCAGACATCTTCGAACAGATTTGTTCTGATAATCCTCAAGACAAAATAATTAAAAGAAAAAAATTTGACGCTATAATAGAATTAAAAAATCCCGAAGACACTATAGACCTACCACCAAGAAGGGTAAATCAAGAAGACACTCAAATATTTAAACTTGAAATCGAAAAATTACTACAACTAGGAATAATTGAACAATCGAAGGGGAGACATAGTTCTCCAGCTTTTTACGTCACCAAGAAAGGAACTACTGATAAAAGATTAGTCATCGACTATAGAGAAGTAAACTTAAAAACCAAAATGGACGCCTATAAAATCCCAAATAAAGAAGACTTATTATCTTATATTGGAGGAAATAAATATTTTTCCTGCATCGATTGTAAATCAGGATTCTGGCAAATAACACTGCATATTACATCCAAAGAATTAACAGCATTCAGTTGTCCACAAGGCTTGTACCAATGGAATGTCCTCCCATTTGGTCTAAAGCAAGCTCCAGGCATATTTCAAAGATACATGGATGAAACATTTAAACCGTATACTAAATTCTGTTGTGTTTATGTCGACGATATATTAATATACTCAAAAGATTTAGACCAACACTACAAAGATGTAAAGTTTATTCTACAACTCACATTGAGCGAGATGGGATCATCTTATCAAAGAAAAAATCAGTGTTCATTAAAACCGAAATTGACTATTTAGGATTGACCATCAAAGACGGAAAACACACCCTTCAACCACACGTTTTAAACAAAATTTCTGAATTTCCCAGTAAAATGGAAGATAAAAAACAACTTCAAAGATTTTTAGGAATACTCACTTATTCGGAAGGATACATTAAAAACCTTGCACAAATTCGAAAACCCCTTCAAGCAATGCTTAAGGAGGATTTTAAGTGGGATTGGAAGGAATACAATACCACTTATGTGGATCAAATAAAAATAAAGATCTTAAAGAATATTCCCGAGTTATATTTCCCTATGGAAAATGATATTATGATTCTTGAAACAGACGCATCTAACCATTCTTGGGCAGGATGTCTAAAAGCCTATACCGGGAATCGAACTTTTGAGGACCTAAAATCATCAAGTAAAATTGATAACAAAGATGAACAACTTTGCAAATACTTATCTGGAACTTTTTCCGGAGCAGCTCTAAATTATCATTCCAATGAAAAAGAATTACTTGCAGTTTTAAAAACAATCAGAAAATTAGAGATTTATATTATCCAAAAACCCTTTTTAATAAGAACGGATAATAACAATCTCACATATTTCAAAAATATGAAAATCGACAAAAAGAGGTCTGCCAGATCTGCTTCTAGATGGATCCGATGGCAACTAGATTTCAATTATTATCAATATGAAATTCAACATATTAAAGGAGAATTAAATTCTTTACCAGACGCTCTCACACGCGAATGGTCACCCAAATAAAAGATCGTCTCATTGACCCAAGTATATTACACTTGTGGTACGCCTCTCAAAAGGCTAAAAGATGCAAAAACGACTATGACGATGAATACGTCAACTCTAGTAAGAGTATAACTTATCACGACTATGACGATAAATACGTCAACTCCAGTAAGAGTATAACTTACCGTCATTCAAAAAGACAACTCAAAGTCGAGTATAAAATGACATCAGCGAAATGGCAATCGGGAAAATTGCCCCAAGATGATTCAAACATCAGATGACTAAGTCGTCACACAATGAACGGGATTCACCCCGTTAAAAGCCAGGAAAAACTTGACACCAGTTGAGCCCTCGGATCTCAACAATAGTATAACCATTTTTATTTCAGGACAAAATGGAGAAGTATCAAAATCAACTCACAATCCTTGAAGATGAATTTGAAGAATTCATGATCGAAGCTACCGCCAAGAGAAACAGTTTCATCCAGAAAATCAACAGGTTAAGGACAAAGCTTAACTTACCCCTCAAAAATATTGAGGCACAAAGAATTACCACAGAGACACCAGTCTCCATACCGACCATCAAGGCCCTTGCCTCCCCTACAAAGGACACAATTACAGAGACACCAGTCTCCATACCAACCACCAAGGACCTTGCCTCACATACAAAGGACAAAATTGTAGAAATCGCCAAAACCTCAGTTCTCGATGAAGATGAAAGAGCATACAAAAAGGCTTTAATCAAGCCCCCACAGAAGAACATAAGGGCCAATTTTCAAGTCTTGGGAAAAATCCCCACCATTAATATCCCCACCATCACTACAGAAGAAAAGAAAACCCCTGAACAACAGTTTCGTCTCTTCCAGAAGAAACAAGAAGAAAAGGATTTGAACAGTCAAATTTCCAAAGAAGAATTCATCACAGCAGCAAATGAACTCCGTGAAATGATGAACGATAATGACTACTTTATCTCATCATCAGACTACAGAGTATTGTCAAAAGCAAGGTTCCAAAACAGAACCCCAGCAGAAATTATTAAACGATTCTTTGACCTTGGACTCATGGTCCAGATGAAGGTATCCAGAGACTGTAGGGAAGTAAAACTTCTCCCTACAAAATTAAAGGAACAGATTGTCCGATTCATAAAGATCGGAGATAAAGAAGGAGCAGTCATCGACGTAATCAGCACAATTCCAGACTGGGATCAAGATAGGTTCTACGAACCTATCTATTACATCAAGATCAAGAATGACCATAAAAATAATGTCCGAGAATCAGTCCAATATGAGTCCAGAATCATGCCTAAAATAACTATCGAAGAATTAGAAACAATCAGAATTAGTTCCATAGTACAACTCATCAACAGTCTCGGAAAAATCTCCGAAGATACAAAGGTAAAAGCCCATAAGGTATATGAAAACATGATCACTACAATCGGTACCAGGGATCCAATTCAAGAAGACAGTAAGGAAGTAATCATCAACTTAAGGACGAAATTCTATGAAAACAACCTAAAAATTTCCAAAGAAACAAAGGCCCTACTATGCTTAAAGATAAAGGAGATTGACGAAATAGAAGGGATAGATCATATCTGCCTCTTCTGTGCAAAAGAAAACAAAGAAGAAGGAGCAGCCACAGCTGGCCCATCTACATCAAACAGTTCAGAAGATACTCTACTAACCATGTAGTGGCAGACGGATGAAGAAACGTGGACCTCACCACTAGAAAAAGGAACCATCCTCATAAAAGAAGACAAAGAAGAAAGAACAACGGCTTCCCCGAAAGACATCAAATAATTCAGAAAGATGCTCCACTAACCATGTAGTGGCAGACAGACGAAGATAAGTGGACCTCACCACTAGAAAAAAGGAACTATCTAATATTCCTAGCCGTGTATTAGGCATCTTACTTTTGTTGAATAATGTAAAATGTAATAATGTAATTTGTAACAGTTTACATTTCTCCGACTATATAAGGAGAATAAGTTTTATAAAGAAGACACCCCATTTTTATTGAATCAATATACTCTCCACTACTCTCCACTCAACATACTCCACTCACATTCACACACTCCACTCAATATATTCCACTCCCACTCAATCACTCACACTCCGCACAATCTGGTATCATATATATATATATATATGTGTGTGTGTGTGTGTGTGTGTGTGTGTGTGGTGGGGGTGGTTGGAAGAGTAGGTGTACAATATTAATATATTAATTATATTAAATGTCATTATTAATCTTAAGTATTTTATAATTATGTATGTAATTAATAAAACAAAATTAGAAGAGAAAGTTAATGAGTTTTAGTATGGGTGCCCAAGTGGGCGCCCATTTAACCCATCATAATCAATGTGCCCAAGTGGGCATGCCCATTTGTGCCTACTTAAAATTTTGGGTGTGCCCATACCCATTATTTACTGGGCGGGCAAATGGGCGCGGACAAAAATTGCCACCTCTAGTTAGCAGTATGTACGAGTAGGCTTGAAATCTCAATTCTCAACGAGTGGGTGGGATATTTTGTGGTGGTGTTCCTGTTGGGTTTCTCAATAAGCTGATATTTCTTTAGGGCTTCTTTGATAATCAGTAAGGATAAACAATATTATTAATCTCGTTATTATTAGTGTCGTCGTTATTAATTAATCACTTATATATTAGGGGTAGTTTTGAGATAAAAAATATTAATCCTATTTTTTAGTGAGGGCGTTAATACTACCACTCTCTCCCTTGATATTAATAATAAGGGAATAATGATATTATCTTAGTAACTCGTGCTATTAGTGCTTACCATCTATTGTGTATCAAACATAAGACAACTTGGCATATTAATCATATTTAACCTTAATCCTAGCTACCAAACGGTAACTAAATTTACTATTCCCTTCGTTTCAGAAAAAGAGTTCACTATTCTATTTTAAAATATTTCACTTAAAGAATCTATTTTTAAAAATTAAGGCATAAAAATGTAATTTTATTACTAATTAACTACTAAAAGAGTCATTTAAAAAAATGATTTTCAAAAGAAGACTCTTTGTCCGAAAAGAAGGGAGTAGTTGTTTAATAATTATAATTATATTTATTAGATAATCCTATTAATATTTGTGTGTTCATAAATTTTGTTAACTTGTTCCCTTATGAAGGGATATGCGTAATATGGCTTGTAAAACAACTTTCATGAATTCCTTATGAAAGTATATGATGCCTCCGTAATACCGGTTATTTTATTTTTAAAGTTGAATTGTGTTTTGAATTTTATCACCAAGTAATGTTGTTGATTCATTATATAACTTTATTGTATTTTAGATTGTGTTGTTGATCGTTGTTCGTCACTTCAAACATTACTTAATTTCAAATTTTAAATTTAAATAAAAACAACATTAATTTTTAGTCGTGACCCATCTAAACCGATAACCACAGGGCTAGGGTTGCAATTTCCCATTTAACCCGCAACCCTATAGGACTAGGGCTAGCATGTTTAACATCTCTACTCGCACATTCTATAAAACGAGTCTTCTTCTATTTTAAAATACTAGTTACTTAGTCCGTGCTCCACACGGGTACAATGTGAGAGATATATATTTTTTGTAAAATTAATATAACTTTTAAACATTATAATTAGATTGTTAATCTCTTCCATAATTATATATTTTTTTCTATTGTTACTAATATAAAATGATTTTTTTTTACCTAAATACTTTTAAAATTAACATAAGTTTCTAACTAACGTGATATACATATTTTGTATAAGTAATAATAGTAAAAATCTTTGATCTAAAGATTTTTGAAATTAACATCTAACTTGATAATAATATTAGAAGTCTTTGTGTTAAAAACTTATAAAATCATAATTCATTTTGAAACAATGTAAGACACTTACACTACTAGAAACATGACATTTACTAACGGATTATTACTGACGGAATTTTTCCGTCAGCAATTACTGACGGAATTTGAAAATTACTAACGGAAGTTCTCGGGTCATTAATTACTGACGGAATATTACTGACGGAATTTTCCGACAACAATTACTGACGGAATTTTAAAATTACTAACAGAAATCTGTCGACAAAATCACTATAAAATGGCGCCATATTTAATGACGGAGTTTCCGTAGGTAATTGTTTTTTTCTGTTAGTAATTAGACACGAAATATCTCCGTCGGTAATTAAGTTAAAATAAAAAAATAAAATAAACCGGTCTTTCTTTTTCGCTAAATGAGGGCGGGAGTGAACAAAATATCTACCGCCATATCAAAAAACCCTCTCAGGAAGCCCTCTCTCAAATTAACTCTGGTCTCTTCCTCTTGGCAGTACTCCATCGGTTCGCATTCCTCCGCTCGCTCCCCGATCGCCTCGACGTTCCTGCCGGTGGTCGCACGGTCCCTTCTCATCTCTCGATTTCCTCCATCTCCTTCACTGCCTCTCAAATCCCTAGACTCTTAAACTCTCTCGTCTCTTTTCATCACTGCAGCCACCGTCAGTCCTCTACTTCAACTCCCTCCGTCACCGTCAGTTCAGGTACCTGTCTTTTCTCTTGAGTCTCAAACCCTAGATTTATAGAGACGTTTATACCAGTTTTTTATATAATTTTCCCCTTTCCTCATTCTCAAAACCCCCTACAAAAGTTAATCTTTCCCTTTTAGTCTGTTTTTAATTTTCACTTTCTAATTATTATGGTTTGGAAGTTAATTTTATCATTTTTCCCTTAATTTTCCGGGTCTAATGGGACACTGTTATTACTGGGGACGCCATTTATATAAATAAATAATAAAATTGATAAAGGATTGTTGACTAGTGTTTGTGTTATTGTAGTTGCCTTTTATTCATCTATTGTTATGGGATTCTCCTTACCTGATTTAGATATATTTTAGGAGCAAAAATAATGTTAGTGATTATTAGTTTTTGGTAGTTGTGAAATGGTTTAAATTGATATGTTTGTATATGAAGCATGAACTAGTCATTATCGATGTGTTGGGGAATGATCTAGCTCAGTTTTGTCATTGATGTGCCAACACAAAATAGTTTTACTGTGAGTTTTGATCCTAGTGGAATGTATCTTTCCGAGGTTCAATTCCAGTTTGTATCATTCTACTTGATGTAATTTTTGGAGTCTACTGTTTGAAGTATTAAATTTAATTATTAATTATTTATGTGACTAACATTGGTAACAATCATTTGTTATTACAATTTGAAAAATGCTTGAAGGCAAGTAGATGTCAAACTTTAATCGAGTTTAGTTAATGTCTTGTTTGGTTTCATATTTTGTGTTGATTAGGCTAGTCGGTTCCGACACGCTACCTGAGGTTTTTTTCGACTTAGATTTGCAAGACCATGTATAAGAATGGATCTTTCAGGAGCTAATTGTGGGGACCTAATAAAGAGCATAGAGGGAGTTTATTTGAGCATATATATCTTGTTTGGTTTCATATATTAATTTGTTTATTTCCCTTTCATATATAATTGATTCCGTTATCCACCACAGTAGGGTGGATGAGTTAAAAGGAGTTGTACCCGGCTGAAGTCATGGAAGTAAATCCAAACTTAGCTCTTTTGCTGAAATTTTTTAATGTAAACCTATGTTGTTTGCAATGTTAGTGAATCGAATAGTGTGATTTTTTATAATTACTTGGAATGTTAAAATCTGATTGAGAAGTGTTGAGGCTTACTTAGCTTAGCTTGGTTGATTTTGTTTGTTGGTAACAGGAATTCAATAGGTTGTTGATTCCCCTACTAGGTCCTATAGTTTTATCATGTTAGTATTGGTCATGTTTAGGCTCCTCGTTACGTCTCGTCATGCAGACATTTTGTAAGGATCTAAAAATGAATCTTACCAAACATTTGTGTTTCAGCTTATACCCTAACATTGAGGACTGACTTTGGTGACTATTTTGGACTGTCAAGTACTCTGCCATAGGGGAAACTCTGTCTGTTTGGTAAATGTAGAAGTATTCTTCTACTTTGGTTATTTTTATGTTATTACCAATAGAAAATATATATCTCACATTATTTAGAAATGAATGTTGGTTAAAAAATCTTTTATCTATTACCATTATTACTAATAGAAAAGATGTATACCACATGGTTAGAATGTAGTGTTGGTTTTAAAAGTTTTTAGATAAAAGACTTAAACTTTCATTATGTAGAATTATTTTCGATTTATATTCGTAATGAAAGTTTAAGTCTTTTATCTAAAGACTTTTAAAACCAACACTACATTCTAACCATGTGGTATACATCTTTTCTATTAGTAATAATGGTAATAGATAAAAGATTTTTTAACCAACATTCATTTCTAAATAATGTGAGATATATATTTTCTATTGGTAATAACATAAAAATGATTTTATCTAATAAATTTTATAACCAATACTCATTTCTACATAATGTGAGATACAATTCTTTGTAACCAATGTGAGATCCATCATCTAAAAAGTTTTTAAATCAATATCTCTTTTTCTAATTAATGTGAAATACTTATATTCTATTGTTAATAATGGTAGACTTTTAAAATCAATATCACTCTCTAACCAATGTGGGATACATATCCTGATTTGGTAATAATAGTAGAAGTCTTTTATCTTTAAAAAAATTTATAGACAACATCTATTTCTAAATAATGTGAGATACATCTCTTCTATTATGTTGATGATAAAACTAAAAGTCTTTTATCTAAACAATTTTTTTAAAAAAACATCATTTTTTAAACTAATGTAGGATATCTCTTCTATTAATAATAATAGTAAAAATATTTTATCTAAAATTAAAATCAACATCACTTTCTAACCAATGTGATCTTCTATTGGTGATAATGGTAGAATTCTTATATCTAAAGACTTTTAAAACAAACTTCTCTTTCTAACCATATGACATACATCTTTTCTATTGGTAATAATAATATTTTTAAACCCAACACTAATTTCTAACAAATGTGAGATACATTATTCTATAGTAATAATAATAGTATTTTATATAAAAAAACTTTTGAAATCAACATCTCTTTCTAAACAATATGAGATACATCTCTTCTATTGGTTATAACATAAAAATAATAATAGTAGTAGTATTTTAATTAACGAGTTTTGAAACCAACATCACTTTTTAAACAATGTGCGATACATCTCTTGTATTGATAATAACATAAAAATTCTTTTATCTAAAGAATTTTATAACCAATATCTGTTCTAAATAATGTGGATCTCTTTGTAACCATTGTGAGATACATTATCTAAAAACATTTTAAACCAATATCACTTTCCTAACCAGTGTAAAATACATATTTTTTCTATTAGTATTAAGCATTTTATAAAAAGATTTTTAATATCTACATCACTCTCTAATCAATGTGGAATACATTTCATCATTTGGTAATAGTAGTAGAAGTTTTTTATCTAAAAAAATAATATAAAACCAATATCTCTTTCTATATAATGAGATACATTTATTCTCTTCACTTTTATTGATGATAAAAGTAGAAGTCTTTTTATTTAAAGACTCTTAAAAAACATCACTTTTTAATCAATGTAAGATTTATCTCTTTTATTGGTAATAATAGTAATTTAAAACCAACATCAATTTATATCAAATGTGTGATATATATATATATATATAATTTAAAATCAATATCATTTTTTAACCAATATAAAATATACATCTTCTATTGGTTATAATGGTAGAAGTCTTTTATCAAAAGATTTTGAAAACCAACATCATTTTCTAATCAATGTATGATGCATCTCTTCAATTGGTAAATAATAATAGTATTTTTAAAATAATATCAATTTCTAACCAATGTGAGATACATCTATTCTATTGGTAATAATAGTATAATATTTTGTAACTAATGTGAGATACATATCTTGTAAAAGTGAAAGTATTTAGTCTAAAGACTTTAAAATCTAACATTTTCTTTTTAAATAATGTGCTATAGATCTCTTTTATTGGTAATAATATAAAATAATTTAAAATCAACATCATTTTCTAACTAACGTGAGATATACATCTTCTATTGGTAATAATAATCGGTCTTTTATCAAATGATTTTGAAAACTAACATCACTTTCCAACCAATGTATGATACATCTCTTCTATTGATACTTAATAATATTATTTTTAAAACCAACATCAATTTCTAAACAATGTGGGATACATCTTTTCTATTGTTGAAAAAATAGTGTTTTCGGTGAAAGAAATTGTGTAACTTAAGACACGAATTTCTTTACGTATCATTTGTTTGTTGGCGAAGGTAATTGCTCAAATGTGTTCTATTCGGTGTGAGTATCAAAATGATATATTTATTTATCCAAATTGAGTTTTGGATGAATAAGATTTCAATACTTAAAGTAGAATACTTGTTAAAAAAAAATAGTGTTTTTAGTGAAAGAAATTGTGCAACTTGAGACATGAATTTCTTTACGTGTCATTTGTTTGTTAGCAAAAGTAATTGTGCAAATGTGTTCTACTCGGCAAGAGCATCGAAATGATATATTTATTTGTCCAAATCAAGTTTTGGATTAGTAAGATATGAAAACTTAAAGTATGGTGTAAAAAGTGAGTCATTATAATTAATGTCTCACCTTGAAGAGTTTTATCTCACATTGGTTAGAAGTAATGTTAGTTGTAAAAGTTTTTTAAATATAAGTCTTCTACTATTGACAATAGAAGAAGTTATATACACTAATACTAAAACCCATATTGATTATTATTATGTATCTTATCATATTGATTATTATTATGTATCTTATATATATATATATATATATTATTAGCTAATGGCTAGAAAAACAATCTAATTTTAAGAATAAATAAAGATCTCCTCAATCATTGATGCTTTACAATGTAACGTAAACATATTGATTACAAAGTTCTTAAATTATTACAAAGTTCTTAAATTATTGTCCTACTTTTGTTTTATCCGTTCTAACAAAATTTTCTTTTTTCTATTTTTTTAATAAAACACTTTTACCGTTTCATCTTTACTTTTTCTCCCTACTTTACTTATAGCCACATGGACAAGAGTTTTAAAGTAAACTACATACTATATCAATATTGTCGAACATGAAAATTATTTAGGAACTGATAAATACTTATATTTCGATAATTAAATTTTCAAACATGAACTTTGTTGGTATAAGAGACACTTTTCAAATATGACATAACATTTTTGGGTAGAACTAATGGATTATAATTTTTGTCCCTTTGCGATGTTTTTTGTCTCTCAAACCATTCACTTTTCTATATTTTTCTCTAAGTGTGTTATTTCTAAAATGTGCACTTCAACGATCAATTTGCGGGGTTATTTTTTACCAAAATTCTATCTCCATTGTTAGTTCCATTGTCCAAAAAACCATTTGTCATCAACCTCTCTTTCATATGAATATCACAAATTTGAGCTCGTAATATTATTTGCCTTTATTTTTCTCTTCTAAAAGATTTAGAAACCTCCTTTAATTGCAACCATTATACTTAACACATTTATAATACACATGTGCATTTATCTTATGCTTTGTGAGATGCACTCATATTATCCATGTGCATTTATCATATGTTTTTCACGAATGATATTACAAACTCGAGCTTGTGATATCCTACAAACTTTAGTGTTAGAAACGTTGAATGGTTAAGTTGGTGTTAATTTTGAAAGTTTGTATCATTAATTAGAAAATGAAAATTTTGACCTGAGAGCACTAATATTAAAGCTTGTAGGAATACCACAACATTGAGATCATAATATCTTACCTTGGAATTTTTTTTTGTTCATCCTGATATAGGTGTCATTAATACGATGAAATAAATGGTGACATCGCATATTAAATACTATTATCTTTAATCAATTACATACTTATCACATACATTGAGAGAAAAAAAGTTGGACACATTTTTTTGGATCTATCACTATCGTGAGAGTAACTCCACAAAAGATAATTTCTTAAGTTCTAAAAGTATGCAACAACCAATGTCATAATTGGTATCATAGTATAATTGATTATCGTTACCTTAAAAAATAGTTTTATCATTTTTGTCATTCACGATAGCTTAACTAATAGTTTACATGAAGCTAAATCGAAGGTTAATCACTAAATATTGAGAGATTAACAACTTGGCTCTTGAGAGTAACACCCTTAAGTATTTTAAGCTTTAAGATTATGCTACAACCAATGTTATGATTGTTATCTGATATACTTCATTTGTTACGGGCAAAGAGTCCACTATTTCATTTTGAGGATATTTCACTTAGAGAGTCTACTTTTAAAAATTAAAACATAAAAGTGTAATTTTATTACTAATAAGCTACTAAAAGTGTCATTTTTGTTAAAGTTTGATTTTTAAACATGGATTTTTTTTCCTCAAAACAAGTGAGTAATTTATTATTATTCATTTTAAAGATGGTTTTATGATCTCTCACTAGTTACTGCTGGCCAACTAATAATATAAATGCAACTAAAGTAAAAGTAACCCCGCTTTATTTCCTACTCCACTAATTATAATTTTTCCACTTTTATTTCAATCCTCGAATTCAATATTTGGAGATAAATTAGCCCATGATTAATTTCCGTCATGACATTTAGTTAATTATTCAAAAATGGTGATTTTACCCTTTCATAACTTATGTACCATTGGAACATAATTTATTTTACTCTTCCTTTTACCTTCTTCCTCCACATTCCTCTCTCGTAAAAACCTATACAAAAATATATATTGTTAGGTTTTAAACAAAAATAATTTAATTTAAGCTTGTTTATTAGTATAATGGTCAGAATTACGAATTGAACAATATGATGGTCAAATTGCTAAAACTGGTACGACGGTAAAAAAAGTGGTTTTTTCTTTTAATATTATAATCTTTCCTAGGGAGAGCAATATACTCATTAGTTAATTTTCTTATGTTTTCATTTCTTTACTTTTCATCTAGAATTTACAATTCCTAATAGAAAAAATAATAGTGCCTTCGTCAAACTCTAGTGACTTGATTTTGAAAAAAAAAATTGTTCTAAAATGAGTGTCTTTGTTTGTACGAAGGTATTAAATTCATCTTTGCTATCTATTATGTCACAATGTGCGCTTGCAATATAATAGCGTGAACACAAAAACATTATACAAGTACTACCAAATTAGTCAATAAATTTTTTATTGTTTTTTTGTTTATAAAAAAGATACTATAAATAAAAAGTGATATATATACTAAAGAAAAATGCTCAATAATAAAAAAACATTGATTATTAAACATGTGCTAAGAACATGTTGAAGTCCTAAAAAAAACAAGGGAATTATGGTCATTATTTAAAAAAAAAACATGGCTACATTGATGGAAATGATCTAAGAGACTAAGACCATCTCCAAGGGTCCTTCAAAACTTCAAATTTGAAGGATTTGGACACTGTTGCTTCCTCCAACAGATGCTTCAATTCATCTTCAAATTTGAAGTTTGTGATTTTGGACTTCATTTCCAGCGCTCAATTGTTGATACTTCATTTTCACTCTCCTAATTTTTTATTATTATTTTTGTTTAAGTAATTATTGTGTGTTTTATATTTTCATTATTATTGTTAGTTTAATTGTTTAGTTTAAATACCACTTTGTGATGTTTTGGTTTAAATAATACAAAAAATTAATTTAATTATTTTTATTTATATTGTTAGTTATTAGTTATATATAAATTATGCAATAACTATCAATTTTACTAATAATATGTTTGTATTTTAGTCTCAATTAAATTCATGCATTTAATTATTATTTTTAATGCATAATATTTAATTTAATTAAATATTAAATCAATAATTATTTGTTTTGCTAAAATACATTAATGCAAATTAAATAAAATAAAACATATACTTGGAATACAAATTAAATGAAATAATGAAGAATATACTTGGAATATTCCTTTTAGAGTAAACTTTGAAGTAGAACTGTTGGAGATAGTGTAAGAAATTTCGTGCAGAAATTGCACCAGTTTAAAGATTTGGTGCAGTTTTAACTTTAAACTGTTGGAGATGGTCTAATTAGTTGTCAGTTTAAAAGTTTTAAGATCAAAATATAGAAAAAGAAAAAGTACGAATACTAAAATAGAAAATATGTGAAGTTATTGTTTGAGTAAAGTATTCATTTACTTACGGTGTAAAATATTTTTTACACAAACATTCTTTGAATCATGACACGTGTCAATCACATTTTTTGTCTTAATTTTTTTATATTTTGGTTGGCCACATGTTGTTTTTCAAAGGTTACTTGTGTAAAAAAAATCTACACCATCGGTAGATGAAAATTTAATTCTTATTATTTTGTCTACTTTGGAATTAACGCCAACCATGTCTATAAAATGGATCATCACCTTGCAGATTATTCTATACTAGTCAAAACATATCTAATTCTGAATTCCAAAAAGGGAGACTTTTTCTCATCAAGATCTGTAGATGTTCATCTACTTCTTGGCTACTGGCACGATTTCAAAGATGTGCAATATTAAGATGAGATCTAATGGCTCTACTTCAGATCAAGTAAATATATGAAACCAAGGTATTTTCTTTCAATTTCATTATGCTATTTTAGTTTATCAATAATCATGTTCGTTAATTTGTTGTCGTTGAATGATTCTTGGATGTTTATCTTGATCCATGCTCATTTGTGAGATAAAAAATTAATAAAGTTCATTTATGCTCTAATTAGTATATTAGTTGTTTTGCATCGTGTAATTTTATCGGGAAATTTGTTTATGTACACATGAATTCATGAGACTAATCTCAAACCAATGTTGACTCGGCCTAGACTTAGAGAAACTTGATTACTCAAGATAACTTGATGTTTACTCCTTTGTTCTGAAGGTCGAGTTAACATTGGTTTAAGCTAGGACTTTTCGATGATGTATACACGAAAACTCTTTTGATATTTTCTAAAGTAGATGATAGATTCCTATGGCTTCATTTGCTATTATGTATAGATCTCGAGCCATATCCTGTAGATCTCGGAACATGGCGTATCTCGCCATATCTGGAAGACATCGGCCATATCTAGCGCATCTCGGCCATATCCGATGGATCTCATTACATGCATGGTGCTTCGATCCGTCCGGTTCAGATATCAATGAAGCGAGTCACGATCTTTATGGGTCTTTCTTTCTCCACCTTTGTTTTATTTTTTGGGTGATAATCCGGGCAATCTCCGTCCATCAATTTCTAACCACCAAAAGGACACATTTTTTAACTGTAAATGACTTTTTTGGGCAAAAGAGAAAGTATACCCTTAGTGAAATCGATCGACGCCGCTTGGCAGATCACAATTCTAAGTTGATGCATTGCAACTCTAAGATGATGCATGAATTTCAATGTGCAATGCATGATTTTGATACATCATGAAGTTAAGTTTAATTTCATTTGCCTATGTTGGCTTTAGCCTGCTATGGCGCTTTCCAAACGCACTTCACTATTCATTGCTATGACATTAAACACCACGCCTTACCATTTAATGACAACATGAAACCCTAGAAATAAACCCCTTACTATCTCATGTAAGAGGCGTACTCTCTCATACGCCTCCCTCCTTTGCGCTTCACCCACACACGTAAGCTGCCCTCCTATATTTTTGACATCGCATCGATTCTCACGGAGGGTTTGGGACATCCCCACCACTCACTCTGTTTGTCTTGCAGTGGATACCTACATCATCAATTTTATATCATCCGACCCAAACGACGATTTCATCAACAATTTGGTCAACTAATCGATCTACATACATCGACGACTTTCTGCACCTCGCAGTATGATCGATATTTATGCCACATCAGTTTGGTTCCGCTTGCCGGAAATCGACTCTAGCGACGAACTCCAACAGCCACGGCGGAGTTCC
>JABEVN020003437.1:0-18267 GCA_013146195.2 Codonopsis lanceolata | reverse complement strand
CGCTCATTCTCAGCAACCAAATACGCCCAAAGTTAACAATTTTAGTTGCCGTTGAAAAGCCATACAAAGTGAAGCAGCGGCCACCGCCAAGCCCATTGCTGCCGCCAATAAAGTCTAAATAACCTACCGGATGTATTACTAATTAAAACTAAGATTCGTGACTTACTTTAAAAATCAAGTTGAAATCTTTTGTACCACAAAATGTACTCATCCCTGTGCTACCAAAAACTATGAACATGAATGATAGGCCATTCTATGGGTCATATTGTTTTGAGAGACAAGAAGACCCATACACTTTGTACTAAACATACAAAATCTAAAATCTCACACCAAAGTAAGCCAGATATCTTTGTCTGATTAGCATGTACCACCCTTTTGTGCCCTTGTATATCACTATTCTTCAATGTGTATATTAACATCAACTTTTTAACTGGTCTCACTCTTGCCATATATATTTTCTCTTCTGTACACTTAAGAATAAATATTTCCATTGTATACTATTCTTACATAACTTTTACATAAAAATATTAAATTCAACATCATCCCAAATAAAATAAAAAACCTCCCCCTCCCCCCCCACACAAGCCCACCCGGTAGCCCCACCTTCCTTGTTTTTCGACAAATAGGAACTTCCTATTGTGGAAGTTATCTTTCTCTCCCTCTCTCCTATTTGTACAAAATTCTACCCTATGTGACAATTGGACACAATTTTCAATTCATTAAAAAGTGTACAAATTGAACAATGGAATGCTCTAAGGGGATCCTCATTGTAATATTCTTAGCAAACTTCTTATTAGGAAGTGTAAAACTACAATGGATAGCTACTTCTTAATTTGCCATGTAGGCTCAACTAAGATAGAGAAAAAAAACTTCTTATTTAAGAAGCCCAACTTCTTAGCTTGTTTGTGAAGGGGGGTGGTGGATTCCTTTTTTGGGGAGGGAGTGGGAGGGTAGGTGGGTTTTAATTTTATCATTGTTTATCATTTTATCATTTGCATTATGTTTTATAGATAATTTAAATTAAATTATAAATTTGAAAATTTAAAAATAATAAAGTAATTATTATTTTTAAATTAATTTATCTTAATTTATAAATTAATTATTTATATGAAATATTTAAATATGAAATATATTAAATTAGTGAAATAAATTTATTGAGAAATATAAAAATAAAATGAAGGTAAAGTAATCCACTCCAAAGTAGCTCATATATGGACCCTAGAAGCTATACCAGCCAGGAGCAAAATGCTGACTTATTACCTTTCAATAATCACTAGGTGAAACCGCCAATAACCTATCTCAAAAATTCCTATCAAATACCCCCAGAATAAACCGGTTACTCCCAATCCCTCAATATATACTGAACCAAAACCCAACACCACCTCCCACAAAAATTAGAGGTAACTATGAAGAACCTAAAAAGTATGATGCTCAAAGTCTGAACAAAGGAGAATTTTCTCACGCATGCGTGCCTCACAACCCTCAGTGACAGCATTGCCCTCAAAATTTAAAATGCGACATAGAAAAATTTGATCGGATGAATGCCCTATCTCCCACTTAAAATCATACTCTACTTCTATACAATCCAAAGGAGCTAGCTTGAGGCAATGACCTCTAACTTCCATCGACCTTGGTAGGGGCTGCTAACAATGGCTTATGTTAGCGAGATAACAATACGATTGTTACTTGTGATCAAATGGCGAGATAATTGCAAAAAAAACCCTGACCTATTTTGTGTTTTACAAAATTAACCTCGTGTTTTGATTTTCGACAAATTGAACCTCCACCTATTTTTTTTTTGCAATTCAAACCTTCCGTTAAAGTGGAGTTAATTTTTTAACGTGATGATGAGTTGGTGCCAGTTGGCGGTGGCGTGGGCTATGCCATTCAATGATTTTTCAGCTTTTTTCATTGCAAATTAAACCACATACATTTGTTTGTATTGCAAAAACAACCTTGGTCAAACCGTAGTTTATTTCCGCCGTTTTTATTGCAAATTAAACCTGTACATTTGTTTGTATTGCAAAACCAACCTTGGTCAAACCGTAGTTTATTTCCGCCATTTCGATTGCAAAATAAACCTGTACATACTATTGTTTTTGCAAAGGCGAACCTTGGTCAAATTACTTGGTAATTCCGCCTTTTTATTGCAAAGTAAACCTTGTATAAATTTTTTTTTGCAACATAAACCTTGCCAAAAACCAGATTTTGGCTATATATATACTCATTTCATCCTAAAAAAAATTCATCTCATTCTCTAACTAACAATCCATTTCATTAATTATATTTTTTATTTCACGATGAACACGGTTATTTGCCATTGTGGAAGGATGGTGTCATACTGAACATCATGGACGGATCAAAATCCGGGAAGGAGGTTCTTGGGTTGTGAAAATATGGGGTAAGTTATTGATTTTTAAAAAATTATTTTCTAAAAATTATTTTTTATTTACTTGTTTTATTTTTTCTGTTCTTGTAGCTAGAAAGTGGATGTCGATTTTTCCTCTGGTTTGATCCTCCTCTAAAGGCAGTTGAAGTGGAAACTAAAAAAAGCAACAAATGCCTTTGGTTTTGTTTTGTGTTATCATTCGTGTTCAACATCATCTTCATTTTAATCATAATCGGGCATGATTAAGCTTTCGAGTATGGAAGTATTAAGAAATGGTTGGGGTTAATTTTGTGGTATTGTATATGTTTTGTTGGATGTGTTAAAATGGAAACTTATTAAACCCCTAATGTATTCTCTTTATTTTGCCTATTGGAAATGAATGGAATGTTTTTGTTTTTTTTAATGTAAGAAATCTTGATGCATATGTATATCATCAACAAACTATTGCAACAAACACCAAATTATTTATATTATACAAAGACAATAAAACACAAACACAATTCCATGTATTATACCCAAACTTCACTACAAAACACAAAAAAAGTATTCCATGTACTATGTTCAAAAAGGCCCTGTATTCCATGCACTATGTCCAAAAAGTAATACCCTGATCATGCATATGTATATCATCAACAAACTGCTGCAACAAACACCTAATTATTTATATTATACAAATACAATGAAACACAAACACAATTCCATGTATTATACCCAGACTTCACTACAAAACACAAAAAAAAATCCGCAGTCACTCATGTATTCCATGTACTATGTTCAAAAAGGCTCACGTATTCCATGCACTATGTCCAAAAAGTAATACACGATCACGCAAAACACAGAAAATGCAATAAAATAAGTCAGATGAGATTATACAAATATACAGCAACAACAAGCAATAATTAAAATAATAGACTAACCTAAAAGAGTCTACTCATCAAGGTCAATATGTTCTCCAGGCTTGAATCCAGATTTGGTTGAGAACCTGACATTAAGCAATCTGAAAGACCTCCTAGGGCTCTGTGTTGAAGCAGCTGCAGCTTGTCTTGGAGTAGGTTCAGGTTGTGTAGAAGGTGGTGGTGGTGTTGAAAGAAGTTGGCTCATAGTAAATTCCTCAGGTTCTTGGTCTTGTTGTGGCTCATGCAGTACATTTTCTTGGACATTTTCTTGTTGTGGCTCATGCAGTATATTTTCTTGAACATTTTCTTCTTGTGGCTCATGCAGTACATTTTCTTGGTCTTCCATTGGTTGATGATCAGTTTGGGATTCATTAGCTTCCTTACTTGGACATTTTCTTTTGTTATGCCCAATTTCCTTACAAATGGAGCATTTCACACATATTTTGACATTGCTCTCAAGTTGACCAGGTTTACTTGGACACTTTCTTGCACTATGTCCAAGTAACTGACAATAAGAACAAGTGACTGACCCACCCCCTCTACCTAGTTTCTGAATCCCAACAGGTGTACTGTTATCTTGATTCTCATTAGGTTCTACGTCCTCCTCAATTTTTTGGCCTCCCAAATTTTTTTCTTCTTCCTAACCGGAGCAAGGATAGGTGGTAGCCCCTGTTTTTTCCACATTGCAGATCCATGGATTGCATCCAGTGTATTGTTGTAAAGCTTGATGTACAATTCTCTCTTATACCAGTGTGACACAAAGTCCTCCACTTCCAAACCACTATAACACATGGCTGACATACCATGAACACATGGGATTCCAGTGAGCTCCCACCTTCTACAAGAACATGTCTTCTTTTCCATGTCAACTATGAACCTGTGTTCCCTACTTAAAACCTCAAACTTTGAGTTTCTGTCTGTAGGTACACAATGTGTGGACTCTATCTTGGTTTTCTACTACAATGACATGAATCTTAGGACATAACAAGCTTGTTTTTTCTTCATCTTATCTCTCAACACATGTGTTCTTCTCATCAAGATTGCCCTAATGTTCTCCAACATGGTGATTATAGGCTTATCCCTAGCTTCTAGGATTCTTTGCATTAAAACTCTCACATAAATTATTTAGCGAATATCACATTCGGCCATGTGCTAAAGTGTGACCTAGACCCCGAGGTGGCTTTGCATTAAGCCACTTGAATGCTTCTACATGTATCCTTTAAATTCTCCATACATTTCTCAAAAAAGCAGGATTTGAAGCCCTTGCACATCCCACGCCTATCTTTCAATACAAGACCTTTGTGTATAAGCTTGAAGTTGTTATACAAATGCCTAACACAAAACCTATGCTCGAGTTTGGACACAAGAGTTCAAGTGTGAACCAATCCCTATAATTAAACATTTAAACAATTAAACAATTAAGAGTTTAACATGATTCTTAAATTAAACAATACAAGGTGTTGTAATGTATTATAAACAAAGGTAAAAGGTAAAAAGTTCAAGGGTAATGTACCTTACGTTTATCCGACATAAAACTCCTAATGGTAGGAGTTGACCATTTTGATATCCTTCTTCAACAAATCAATAAACCACCAACCAAGATCGCTTGTTTTCACTTTCCACAACAACAAGATACACAAATGGATAAGTACAATTATTTCCATCTATGCCCACGCCAAGTCAAGAATATCCCTCCCCAGACCTTTCAAATGGCGACCATCCCCCAATTATTGGTCTACACCCTTCTAAAAACCCTTTCTTTAATGGTCCAAGGCGTATATACGTCTCGAAATCTATTAAGCTCATCCGTCATCAACTCCACAGCTTGAACCGGGGCTAGCCCTCCTTAATTCCTCACAATAATCATTCAAACCTTTATCGCTTCCTCCTCTGCACTCAGATCGCCTTTAATGCCATTTGCTTAGCCTAGCCCGAAACACTTATGTATTGACACTTTTGCTTGGTGCTCACAAAACAAAACATCGACTTGCAATGTGTGTAATGGCATATGAGTATTGGACCTAAATTTCTCCAAATATTTCTTAGCAATCCACTTTGCTCGACATTTGTATTATAGAAAGTCCTATAACATTTGTGGACTGGATTGTATGTCCTCACTTGAAACCGATTCTTGCCTTGAACCTTGGATATATAAACCATCCAATCACATCCATCCTTACACACTACTACCTCACCCTATTCTTCTCACTTTTGGCATATCTTATGAGTTTCCCCACTTAAGAATGTTGTGTAACAAAGATCCTTAAACTCGCAATACTACTAAATGTCATCCCAATTTTAAACCTAGGGTCTTCCATATCAAGATCTTTGTTGAATTTGTTACAACTTTTTGTTTCTTCAATTCAAGTAAATGTTACAACTTTTCCCCTGTTTCTTCATCACTTTCACCATCTAAACTAACAACCCCTTTTCCTTTGCCAAATCATCATCACTTGCGAGGAAACTTATCATTAAAATCATCAATTCCTTCCACATCAATGGACAGTCAACAACCCCTTTTCCTTTGTCATTTTTTTGTTATTTACACCACCCCATTCAGATCCTTATCAATATTTGCATCAAACAAACCATCATCACCCGATCATAACGTCACCGCCATAAAATTATCATCCTTAGCAAATGACTCATCACTATCATCATCATCATCCCCTCAGATTTACCTCCCTTGTATTGACATCCCTGTATTGACTTGGCCCCCAACTACCTCATTTTGTAATCCTAAATCAACATCTATATCAAGTCCTAAATCAAAATCCTCCTCAACCTCTGATATTTCAATATTTTTACTATTAGCCTTGATGAAGTAAAAAGACAATAATTTGTTCACAGAGACTAAACCCATCAACTCCTTATCATCCTTTATCTGCACAAATTCATCCCCATTATGGGACTTTGTAGTAAAAATTTATGGACCTTGGATCATAACCTAAAGTTTCAGCCATATCTTTCATCTCAATCAATGACCATTCATCTATATCACAATTATCAAAAAAATTCACATTTCCCCCAACATATTTGCCCCACTCAAATTGACCACCATGATGCACTTTAATAGTAAAAAAAGGGCCATCAACATCCGAAAAGGTCAATATGACAAAAATAAATTATTTCTCCAAGTGGAGTGAACCACAAAGCACATGATAACAAAACACACACATATCAGTGCAACATTCTATATCAAGTATAGGTGATTAATAACACAGCCCTAATTTTTAACACAGCCCTAACAAAGCTGACAACATAACATTATGTAATGCAACATTCTATATAAAGTATAGGTGATTAATAAACCATTAAGCAGAACATAGGGTTAGTTTACCAAAGCAGAACATAGGTGATTAAAAAAATCATGATTCATATTTGGGAAATCGAATACCAAAGCACAAATGAAATAAAAAATTCTAGGGATAGTTTACTTACCATAATTAGGGGCTCCATGATCATTCAACAACCTTAGAGACCGCATTGCATTCACTATTATTCTCGATTCACTATAATCTCCAAGTCTGAATGAAGAATTTGCTCTTGATGGAAAAAACCCTACAAATCGCCTCCTTCTCTCTCCCAAGAAATCGCCAACTGATTCAATTAGAGGTTAGGAATTAATTTTAATTGATCTCGTGAAACTCACGTGTGTAAACTACGGTTTTGACCAAGGTTCGTCTTGCAAAAACAATAGTATGTACAAGGTTTATTTTGCAATCGAAATGGCGGGAAATAAACTACGGTTTGACCAAGGTTGGTTTTGCAATACAAACAAATGTACAGGGTTTAATTTGCAATCAAAAACGGCGGGAAATAAACTACGGTTTGACCAAGGTTGTTTTTGCAATACAAACAAATGTACAGGGTTTAATTTGCAATGAAAAAAAGCGGGAAAAATCAGTTGGAATGGGTACAGTCCACGTCAGCTGCCAACTGGGCAGCCAACTCATCATCACGTTAAAAAAATTAACTCCACTTTAACGGAAGGTTTGAATTGCAAAAAAAAAATAGGTGGAGGTTCAATTTGTCGAAAATCAAAACACGAGGTTAATTTTGCAAAACACAAAATAGGTCAGGGTTTTTTTTGCAATTATCTCTCAAATGGCCGAAGAATTCCAAAAGAGATACAAAGACAACAGTAGTTCTGAAAATAAAAGGGAACTTGAGGCATGCACCCAAAAGGAAAATGAAACCTTTACAGACTTTGCAGCCAGCTGGAAGAGGAAAGTTGCCCAGACTTTAGACAGACCTGATCCATCTGAATCAGCCAGAATGTTCATAAAAAAATCTCCAACCCATTTACCTGGAAGATATGCGGTATCTCCCCTATGGTAAATTCAATGAAATAGTATAGATAGGGATTCGTATCGATGAAGATATACGTACAGGGTCCCTAGAAATTGATAAACCTCCAAGTTCATTCTGCTACTCTAAATCGGGGGAAGAATCTACGGAAGAAGTCAACATTGTTGAAGGAATCCCGACCGAAAAGTACAGTAGTGTGCCATGGTCATATGTGACAGATAAGTCCGCCAATTCTGTTAAGGGAAACAGTGATACTAATAGAAGCTACATAAGACCTTACAAAGGAAACATAAGACATTACGATGAATTGCATGCTCCAATATGTCACTAATACTGCAAGGGTTAATAACACAAGAAGTCCTTAAGCCCCTTGAAAACTACAAACCTCCAAACCCATTACCTGCCAAATGAAGCCACAATAAGTACTGTGAATACCACCAATCTAGTGGTCATATCACCGACAAATGCTTCTCACTCAGGAATGATATCCAAGACCTTATCGATGATAAAATCATTAAGAATCCGCACCCATGATTGAATCTGATAAAGTGACCAAGCATCGCCCAAGGAACAACATTGAGAAAGAATTTGGATAGGGCAGAATGTCAGTACAAGAACTTGTTGATCACTCAGGGAAGGACAAGGGAAAGCCTTTGAGACTCATCGAACCCTAGAATACCCTTTGTATACTCCTCCAAAAACCCTTTTTACCTTTTAATCTTCTCTTACCAAATTAAATTCTCAGGAAGCAACTTTTTTTCAACTCAGCGTCGATTTTCATTGATTTTCTATATATATCTTCTTTTCAGGTCACATATTTCTGAGTATCCCTGGAGAGGTTTTCTTCTAAAAATGATAAATTGACTCACTTAAAAACACCTAAATCTACACGAGTTGATAATGATTCATTCAGAAGATATGGACCTGTAAACTATTAAGAACGCATGAAATCCCAAGCAGGCAAGTCGTCTTGACCAGAATCACTTTCGACCATTTGCAGCCGAGCTGTTAGTAGCATACTAGGGCTTCCTACCATAAACACCAAAACCCCTCCGAAAACCTAAAACCCTTTTTAAATCCACCATGTGCCGAAACCCCCTACTGAAATTAAGATCCTCCAAAATCCCTAGCCAAACAACTATCCTCATGATCATGCTTCCCAAAACTGGGGTTGTTTCACCTGTTTATATCCACCAAGAATGATTATCTTATTGTCCCAAAATGAGAGATTTCCCCAACTGCTATGATGATACTATGAGGAAAAAAAAAGAGAAAAAGAAGAAGAAGAAAAGAATAGAAAAAAAAGAAAGAGAGAAGAAAAAAAAATCTCTCTCTGGAGCAAGTCCATCATTTGTCCATCTCTCCCTTACACAAATTACTATAGGGCTTCTCGGAAAAAAAAAACACATATGTACTTCTTTAGGTGTGGGTCAAAAACAAAAAGCCATAGCCAAAGCCAAAGCTAAACCCCAAAGCCAGAGCCATACCCAAAGCCGAAACCATACCCAGAGTCGAAGTAAGCCTACCATACTCAAGACCAAAAGCCAATTATCCATCTAGAAACCAAATCCGTGAAGAGACCTTCTAACTTCAAAACCAATCCATCCCTAAAAACTTAAACAGTACACCGTGAACCAGTCATGATCAACAGCTCTGCTTCAATCGTTTATAATGTGATCTGAGTCAAAGATGAACTCCTTGGTAAAACACATAAAATATCAAAAGATAATTACCAAGTAGGGTCCATAACCCACCAAACCTGGTGGTAATAAGGTGAACTCTGAATTTCGGCTCTCTTTCTTGTTCAGTATAGTCGTCCTCCTATCCTGTGCCTTTGGTTCTCTCTTCAAAAAAAAAAACAAAGAAAAAAAAGAAGAAAAATAAAAAAAGAAGAAGAAGAGAAAAGTCCACCTAGGGGCTTTCCCTCCATCCACTTCCTTCTGAGGTCATTCATATCCATAAAAACGTATCGTTTGAGTATGCTAGGGGCTTTCTATCCCATCTTGAAAAATTTATTGATTGAGTCACCCTGGGGCTTTTTCCGCCGAACCCATGAGTCTAGTCCCTTCAGTCTCCTATCCCATGTTTCCTGGGTCATGATTTGTTTGTCATAATGAATGATGGTCTGGTTGGGAAATCTTTGAAGAATCTGAGTCCCGCTACAAGCAAGATAAGTAAAGATATTTTTGGACTTAGTAAAAAGAGGCATTTTGGAAACACATATCAACTGAGAAAGTTCTGCCTCAGCCTTATTGGGCAAGGTCTTCTTAAGATTGGATGACAAGATCACTTATTATGCCTAATCCTCATCTGAAATCCAAGGTTATCACAGATAACCTGTTGCAGAATTGATACACTACTACAGGGTCCCCCATGATTCCTGCCAGCAAGGTAGATGGTCTCGGATACACTTTTCCCCTACCTTTCTGTTGATGTCAGACTAGTTGTCTACCGGTTTGTCCAGAATACCAAAAGTTGGGAACCTCACTTGCAAGGTTAGACTATTTGTTTCACTTTGGCGCTGTGCCGGTTTCTCTAAGTTCTATCAAACCTTGCTGCTTGACCGCCATGTTATCTCGTCCTATGGGCCCGGTTTTTGAAACCCTTCCTTACTTTCTTTGCCAAAAATCATGAAATTTTGTTATCAAGTCAAAAGAAAGAAACGGAAACCCTCCCTTAAGTTTCTTCACTGAGAAACCCCACCAGATATCAAAGACCAAACAAACTTATATATGTCACACCTCCTACTGTTGTGACCAAAGCTTCAAGTAAACCCCAACACAAACAACCTCATCCATTTCACTCAACAACCGATAAGTACAGTGTGTTTATAAAATTAAAAAAAAATTCTGTTTAAATTGTCAATCATGTACGGGTACTATTAACTAGTATTTGCATGTAAACTAAATTGCAAAGTGATGGAGTAAGTAGTTCAGCGACGTTGTTTCACGCTACTATATCTGATCTCAAAATGTTTTCCCACATATTGCTGATCTTATCATCATCCATGCATTTTAGAAACAATTGGCGGCATTCCACCATAGGGCTTCATAATCATCACTTTCCCTATGCTGGGGAAAACCCGTTTTTAAAAGCTGCATCGCTTTTCCTATGCTGGTGAAAACGCGTTTAAAAAAAGTTGTATCGCTTTCCCTATGTTGGGGGAAGCCCATTTTGAAAAGCTGCATCGCTTTCCCTATGCTGGTAAAAATGCGTTTTAAAAAAGTTGTATCGCTTTCCCTATGCTGGGGAAAATATGTTTTGAAAGGTTCCATCGCTTTCCCTTTGCTGGGGGAAGCCCATTTTAAAAAGTTGCATCGCTTTCTCTATGCTAGGGAAAGCGCGTTTTGAAAGGCTCCATCGTTTTCCCTATGATGGGGAAAGCCCGTTTTAAAAAGTTGCATCGTTTTTCCTATGCTGGGGAAAGCGCGTTTTAAAAAAAAAGATTGTATCGCATTTGATATGCTGGGGAAAGCCCGTTTTGAAAAGTGGCATCGCTTTCCCTTTGGTGGGGAAAACCCGTTTTTAAAAAGCTGCATCGCTTTCCCTACGTTGGGGAAAGCCCATTTTAAAAAAGATGCATCGCTTTCCCTATGTTGGGGAAAGCCCTTTTTTAAAAAAGTTACATCGATGTCCCTATGCTGGGGGAAAGCATGTTTTAAAAAGTTGCATCGCTTTCCATATATTGGGGAAAATCTGTTTTAAAATATTGCATCGCTTTCCCTATGCTGGGGAAAGTGCATTTTAAAAAATGGCATCGCTTTCCCTATGCTAGGGAGAACGCGTTTTAAAAAAGGGGCATCGCTTTGGGGAAAGCCCGTTTTGAAGAGTTGCATCGCTTTCCCTATGCTGGGGAAAGCTTGTTTTGAAAAGTGGTATCACTTTCCTTATGATGGGGAAAGCACATTTTGAAAAGTGGTATCGTTTTCCCTATGTTGGGAAAAATGCGTTTTAAAAAGTTGCATCGTTTTGCCTATGCTGGGCAAAACGCACCCGAGGTACCACCAGTTTTGCCTATGCTGGGCAAAACACCATCCATGCCACCCATTGCGTGTTGTTGTTTGTTTACTTGAGGCCGAACTACGTTTGGTATGATTCCTGAGAAAGGGATACGTAGGCATCCTATTTTGGTAGGTGCGACCATCAGAGCATTTTATTGCATATCTGCTTAAAAACTACGATAACCTGCTATAACCAACTAAATATGTCTAGGGTATGTGAGATTTGAACTGCACCGTAAACTGCCGCATATTGCATTCCTCCATATTATAATTTCCACGAAATTCAGGAGTCTATTTCTTATCAACGATGTTCGTTTACTCGGTAAGTTTCAGTTTACCCGTAAACTCCATCGTTGAGGGGACTCTGTAGACACCCCAATTTCGTACCCATGGTATGTAACATGACATGAAATATCAAGACCTGTTGAAAAGCTAACAAATGTCAAGTTACAGGGTTTAGATTGCAAAAAATGCAAAAGGATGCATGAACAGTGAAATACAAGGGGCCTAAGTGCCATAAATCATAACAGGAAAAGTCCTTGGGAGTTACCCAGGGACCCCCAGGCACCGCCCACACGGCCTCTTGGCGCCGCGCCCACTGTCTCCATGGGTGGTGCTCAACAATGCTTTATGCACAGTAGCAGTTTGTCTTTGGTGCAATCTCTCAAGCACGTGGTACAAGCCGATGAAGCACAAAATGAGAAAACTTAATGACGAAGGAATCCTCTTTCCAGCCTATAAATAGAGGCATCCGGCTTCAGGAATTCACACACCGTTCACACACCTTTTCACCGCGTAGTGAGTGATCGCTCTCCCGAGAGAACGCCGAGAGATTTATTCCTCTAGCTTTGAAGCTCTGCCAAATCTCCCCCAAACACTAAAACCAGCCGGCCAAAGTGAAACCTAGTTGCCCTGCTAGGATTCCGCCCTATTCCACCGGTCCATAAATCCCAGAAAGAGTAGTTACCCTACCCGAATTCAGACGCCAAATCAGCAAAAAACAAGCAGTTGCTCTGCCCGATTTCCGCCGTCAGCAAGCAAACAACAGCAAAAAAGCATGCAATTGCTCCACCCGAATCATGAGGCCGAAAAGCAACTTTTGGAAGCAGTTACTCTGCCCGAATACCCGCAACAGCAAAGCAGCAAAAATAAACGACTCTCTCTCCTTGAAGGACAGAGCGAGCGCACCCTAAAATCTACTAGAAGCTAGTTGGTACGGGATAAAACCCCCACGCTTCAAGAGGTAGGCTATTTAAAGTTTTATTTATTAAAAAAGTACTATTTGGATAAGCCCTATGTAATAAAAATAAGCAGTTGTGCTGCCCAAATTTCTATAGGAAATAGCACTAAAAACAGCCATTATTATGACCAAAATTTTATAAATGTATTTGTAACTCCACGAAGGAGGCTATTGTAAGTTTGTAATAATATAGATACAAATATGCATATTTAAATGTTTTATTTCATCTGTTAACTAAATATAAAAAAACATATTTTAGCCAAAAACTATTTTGAGACCGAAAGGGCGGCAAGTTGGGTGCCTAACTCCTTCGCACCTCGTAACTTAGCCTCCGAACCTGTTTGCAAATCTGGCTACATTTGGTTTTTCTTTATTTTTTCCTTAAAATAAAGATGACGACTCTGCTGATCACATTTTTAGTCCACAATTGAGGTCAAGCGTATTCCACGTTGTAGACACCCCAATTTCGTACCCCTGGTATGTAACATTGACATGCGATATCAAGACCTGTTAAAACTTAACAAATATCAAGTTACATGGTTTAAAAATGTAAAAGACAAAGTAGGATGCGTAAAACAGTGAAATGCAGGGGCCAGAGTGTCAAAAAGAGGCCAAAAATTGGAGCACTGGCGCTACCACAAAGCATCAATCGCGTGGTGCCCAGCATGCATGGTGCCCGCGCCAGCCCCCTCAAACAGTGCCTCCGTCTTAACGCATTGCACAAATTCTCAAGCACGCGGTACAAGCTGGTGAAGCACAAGATGAAATTCACAAATACCACCGATGTCCTTCCTCGCACCTATAAATAATGGTGCCCGGCTTCGCTTTCAGGAAGAGAATTCTTCTCACAAAACTCTGTGCGTTTATTTTATACAAATAGAAGAGCGATCGTGAGATACTGAGTGCCCCCTCCTATAAAGCCTCGAAGCTTTGCCAAATCTCATCCAAACACAAAACCAACCGGTCAAAGTGAACCTTAGCCCCCCCAGTTAGATTTCCACCCTATTCCCCCGGTCCAAAAATCTCAAAAAGAGAAGTTGCTCTGCCCGAGTAAAAAGGCCAAAATCCGCTAGAAGCAAGTAGTTGCTCTTCCCGATTTCTGCCAGCAGCAAGCAAACAATAGCAAAAACCCAAGCAGTTACTCCGCCCGTTTGACAGTGCCCAGAAGCAACCTTCGGAAGCAGTCACCCTGCCCGAACCACAACAGCAGCAAAAAGACTGCCTCTCACGGAAGGAAAGAGCGAGCACCCGATGTTCTAAAAGGTGAGCCTTTAAGGGCGTTATCTATAAAAAAAAGCTATTTTTCATCTGGCCCAATGTAAAAATATAAGCCGTTGTGCTGCCCATGTTTATTTAGAAAATAACATTAAAAAGAACTATTATTATGATAAAATATTTTTAAATATATTTGTAATTATTGGAAGGAGGCGGCTACAAGTCCGTAAATAATGTAGACATGGATGTATTTGTTTTCTTTTTAATGCTTTATTTATCTGCTAGATAAATATAACAAAAAACATACTTTAGCCAAAAACTGTTTTTTGAGACCGAAATGGCGAGTTGGGTGTCTAGCACCTTCCCAACTCGTAACTTAGCCTCCGAACCCGCTTTTTTGCATTCTCTGATTTTATTTTGGCTTTTTCTTTATTTACTCCTCAAAATAAAAATGACGACTCTATAAAAACATTTTGGATCACAGTGAGGCATCGCAACATCCTTTCTTGCACTTTTCTGTTTTCCCCTAAACAAGGGAGAATGAGAATGAAAGGGGGATGTTTTCCTACATCCTGGTATCCCCTAAACAAGGGATAACTTGATACAGAAAGCCTAAAGCACTCATAGTGATCTGAAATAGGCCTTAAGGCAATCTTTCTAAAAATCCATAGTGGGGCTCGCAACATCCTTTCTTGTACTTTTCCGTTTTCCCCTAAACAAGGGAGAATGTGAATGAAAGGGTGATGTATTCCTGCATCCTGGTATCCCATAAACAAGGGATAACTTGATACAGAAAACCCAAAGCTCTCATAATGGACCAAAAATCGCTCAAGTGACCGAGGCGTATTCAACGCGTTTCTTGATAGCACTCTTTCCGCATTTTTAATTTCGTCTTCCCTAAACAAGGGAGGGTGGAATGGAAAGCGTGGTGTCCGCTCCACATGTTGCGTTCCCCTAGAAAAGGGAGCGCGGGGCGCGGGCGCACTCCGGGACACCCACGGTAGCGACTCTGCTGGCAACTCAGTAATTTTTTTTTTCTTTTGGTTTCTGGCTAAAGTATGTTTGTTATATTTCTTTAAGCATTTGAATATTGCGTTCTTATATATCCGTGTATATACTTGTGGATATGATCCTCCATCTTGTAGCAGTTTCGTTCTAGTCGCTATTACATGTATATTTAAATATATATTTTTCAAAAAAAAAAACAATAAATTTTCGGGCAGCATAACAAAAGGGCTGGGGCTTTATTTTTATTATTGCTTTATTTTTTGCTCTATATTATTATTTTGTTTGTTTTATTTTTATCACGCAAAATATGTACATATTTTCATTTCATTCTGTCATTTTATTTGGGGGACTAGGACAAATATGTAATTAATAGGAATAGATAGAATCCCCATTTTTTCTTTCTATTTCTTGATGTGATTGAATGCTTGCTTGTGCTCAAACAAAAAATCCGAGACAATCTGCAAAAGAACAGCAAGACAAGCCATATCTATTTTATTTTTCGCTTGAGATTTTACTGCTTTTTTAGATGCCGCACACACGCGCACGCGTGTTGATATATTCCGAACTGTTACCTTACACAATGGCCAACTTACCCCTTGCATAAACCAACGTTAAATTGCATATAGATTCTCAGGATACTTCATAGACCGACCGGTTTTTGCATTTCTGAATCATTGGTCAGCCCCTGAAAAAAAAAAGAAGCAAAAAAAAAAAGAAAAAAAAAAAGAGAAAGAAGTCCGAAAAAAGAGAGAGGATATGAATGAAAACACAGGGGTTGATTGATCATTTATTGATGTTCGACCTAGACCATTTTGAATTGTGAATCCCGAAAAGAGTATTGGCCCTTCGCCTGAGATCAGTCCAATCTTAGGGAGTCGAAAGGCAGGTGGAATACGAGGGTCCTATACTCTGGAGAAAGAATCCACTGTTCCAAGAATAGTCCCGAGACTGTCAAAACAAAGCAGGTGCTTGTCCGGTCAATTATAGGAAAATAAAAAAAAAATACTAATAAAGGCACACTGTACTCCTAGCCCAGAAAGCCTTTAGCCAATCCTTCGGATACCTTCGAACCCATTTTCCTCAGAAACCTGGCCCGAATTCGAAAACGCAGAGATAATACTGGCCGATTGATACATGAGCAGATACAGAACAGAGATCGAGATCGAGAAAGTATCGTGGTCGACGTGCGGCATAAGTCATCAGAGAGTACGATCCGAAAGATGGCAAAGAATGAAAGCGCCCGCAATGGGTACGGTCTGAGGGCTCAGGGGTACTCTCCGACTCTAGCTATGCAACAGTGGCTAGACCAAAATTTGGGTGCACAGGTTGATCGTAAAATGAGCCAGATGGCTAATCTGCTGCAAAGTTTAAAATCCAATGGTGAGGGAATTTCTTCCCCTGCACTCCCTCAAGAAGCATCAACCTCCCATATTTCTCCAAATCCAAATTCCCGGCCAAACACCAACCCACCAAATACTACCATTATCCCAAATCCGAATCATTTGCCTAACCCTTACTACCCAAATATTAACCCTTTCTCATCCTATCCCCCATACCTTTTTCCAAACACCAATATTCCCCAGAATCCAAATGACCTTCCCTTTCTCATCACCAATCCACTCCAAAATAGCCCGCATATGGACCCAAGAAGCTATAACTAGCCAGGCCAGGTTACAACCTATCTACCTTCTAATGATCCTGGCTGCCAAACCGAAACCACCAATAACCCACCAACCCAAAATCCTTACCCAACCCAAAATCCTTATCTTGCCCAAAATCCCTATCCTACCCAAAATCCTTATCCTGCCCAGAATCCTGCCCAAAATCCTTACCAAATACCGTAGCCTGAAATTAACCCAGTATACCAAAACCCAACTCCCCCTCCCACCAAAATGGAGGCTGACATGGAAAATTTGAAAAGCATGATGCTCAAAGTTCTAAACAAAGGAGAATTTTCTACACGGGCATTGGCATTACAACCTTCGACAGTATTGCCTTCAAAATTCAAAATGCCTGACATAGAAAAATTCGATGGGACTGGATGCCCTATATCCCACTTGAAATCCTATTCCACTGGCATGCAGTCAAGAGGGGCTAGCTTTGAAGCTATGGTTTGCAATTTTCACCTCACCTTAATAGTGGCTGCCAAGCAATGGCTAATGTTGTCAAACAATAGCACCATGGGTACTTGGGACCAAATAGCCGAAGGCTTCCTAAAGGTACAAAGACAACACCACTCGAAACAAAAAGAGACCTCGAGTTTGCACCAAAGGGAAAAAGAAACCCGTGTTGAGTTTGTGAAAATGTGGAAAAGAAAGTTGGCTCAGATACGATTTAATTCGATCCGCCGAGTCTTCTAGGATGTTCATTAAAAATCTTCAACCCATTTACCTGGAACACATGCGGTATCTCCCCTATAGCAACTTTAAAGAAATAGTGGAGATAGGAGTCCGTATTGATGAAGATATACCTGACTGGGCAATTAAAAGTCAATACGCCTCCGCCTCCGACTCTAAAGGAAAGGCAAATGCATTACACTAGTTGCTAATATGGTAGGAAATGCGCCAACCACTTTTCCTACCTAAAGCTATACCTGCTCCATGGTCACCTCACCAACAAATGCTATATACTCAAAAATGCTATCCAAGACCTAATAGATGATAAGGTTATTGAGAAACCTCCTCCTTAGACCAAATATAGTCAATAACCCCACCTCAAATCAATATGATTGAGGTCGATGAAAAATTGTACTCCAAGTTCGAAATGAATAAACATCCCTTACCATATATCATTGTTCCTTTCTCTCCATCTCTATTCATAAAAGAGCCTAGTTGCAATATGCCTTCTCGGGACACTATCCCGGGTAGACAAAATACATGTAACCTCAAAAAGCCACTTGGTCGTGGGATGTCACCACCTACTAGATCCGGCCGAGCCTACCAACCAAACTTGGAAAGAGGTGACCACTCCGCAAAGATCAAGAAACGAATACTGGGCTAAAAGGGAAGATACTTTACTAGCTAAGATGAAGAAACTCTGCCAACATATCTATCTTGGGCTTGCTTTAAGCTTCTAAACCCACCGTGATACCGGGCTAAGTCTTTGGCAAGACTGGTCATTCCTATTGAAACCTCCTCAAATGAGTTCACTCAAATGATCTAAAACATACACTTTGGGAATGGATTATGTTTACCGATCAAGATTTTG
>JABEVN020003436.1:0-18277 GCA_013146195.2 Codonopsis lanceolata | reverse complement strand
TTGTCATACCGTCTACTTTCGAGAATTTAATTGTCATCTACTATTTTTTCGGTTGTTGGACAAAATCTACTTGCCTATCGAGCAGATAGGGCCATGCCCGGTCAATAATCTTCAAACTCCCTTAGTATCGGTGAACTCATACTCGTGGGTGAGATGGCCATGCCAAAGTTCACATACTAAGATGCTCGCCAGGCGATAGAGGCCATGCCTACAAGATAACGGTGATTACCTCGGGTTCCTATAGTGACCAGAGCAACACGTTGACCGGGTATCTCATACAGGATATGCTTGCAACCGCTTGAGGTACCACATGAACAAGGGCCATGCCGGTTGTTGGTCGCCATTCGGTGGGCCTTGCCGCCCGGCAATCTTTCAGGCTCGCCCAAGCGATAGGCCCGGCCTGTTCAAAGCCTTGGCCGGATCCAAGCAACCATACCCGGTGTTTGTTCGGGTAACATCTCTACTTAAATAATAAGTTTGCTTTATTAATCTTGTTATTTTTAAGTAGATAATCAGAATCCTCATTTGGTTAAAGTCAAGTTTTTATATTTATGCTCGATATGTTTTGCGGGAACACCAGATTTGTATTAAATATGACAGAAAACAAGAACGAGCAAACAATCAAAGCGCTAAAATTAAAGACAAAGTAAAGTAGCACGAAACAAGAAACGACGTTTATAATAGTTTAATGTGGAATTACAAGAGAGAAATCAAAAATATAATACGGGCGCGCAGGCCAGATGAAATTCTAAGCTTGTTCAGGAGGAGGAGGAGAGGGAAGCTCTTTGGCACCCGGCATATCAGAGTTGGTATTGGAGGTTCACCTCTACTCTAGCGCCTTCGTCTCAGCGCCCGGCAGAGACTTCAAGCTCAATCCGTCGTCTGCTTTCAAAGTCTCTGCCCTAGACTCCAACTCGCAATCGCCGCGGCGGACATTTACTTCTTCCACGGTGGAGGGACCCGTGGTACCCGCCGGCATAGATATACGCCTGCGCCATTGCGGGCCGATTCCATCTCGCAGGGACCAGGCAGCATGGAAGGGACGAAAGCAACTTCACAGAGGGGTCAAGCATCGACCCATTACGCCATTGTTCTCATTCCCACTCCGCCATGGCCGGCGAGCATCCTTAGTATATGATTAGTGTCATGGGCGAAGTAGGGAAGAATGGCCGCGTCCACAGTGTTCTCGAAGTCCTTCGATTTTTTATAGTTTGCCACTGCGGACTCTTCTACTTCTTCTCGGCTTTTCATTCAGGCTCCTCGACGAGCTTCCCATCCTTATCGACCACATCCCGAGGGAACTTCTCCGCCCGCAAGAGATCCCTCCGTTAGTGACACGGCCGGAGCGATCGACTTTCTCCAGTCACGATTCTTCTTCACCGACCGACAACTTTGTTTTTTCGGTAGTCAAAGTACCGCTCGGGCGACCAGTTCGTAAATTGTGTGAGCTAGCATCTCAGCCTCTTTCTTCTTGGCCACCTCAGTCTTGGCCTCCAGTTCGTCGGCCAGGCGGGCCACCTGTTCATATTTTTCTTTCACGAGGCTCTCACCAGCCTGCTTTCGCCTCCGCCTTGCGAGCCTTTTCCTCATTATACCGATCATAAAGATTGGCAAGTGGAAGCAATCCAACGAATCCAAGTCAAATAGTCGAACAGAAACAAAGAAACGAGAGCAAAATAAATCACTAGCAAGTACTTTACCTCGCCGCTGCAGCCCTACATTTCGACTGCATCGTACGACATTATCTCGATCCAAATTTGGCGAAGTAATCGTGCAAGATGTAACCCTCTCAATCACGCCTTTGCCCACCAAGCCACGAGTACGCGAGCATGAGATCAATGCCCCCGGCATGGGAACATCCCCGAATATTTCTTTAACCAACGCCAGAGGCGGCCAGTAGTAGCGGGCATCACGAAGCCAGGGTGCCTCCAAGAAGCTTCCCCGCTCTGGGTAGGGGCGATGGAGACAAAGTCAGGACTTGGGCCCCGGCCGCCGAGCCAGCGGCCGGAGGAGGCGAGGCTTTTCTTCCTCTTGCCCTTTGCCTTGGCATCCTTGGTGGCAGGCACCACAGAGATGTTGGCAGCAGGCGGCCCAGCGGCGTCATCGGCAGCGACCACGGCAGTCTCTTTTAGCCCCGACCTTTTTCCGGGTGGCGGCGGCAAGAAGAATCTTGGAAACGCTGCGACCTTCTTGGCGGACTTGCGGCCACCCAAAAGTCCGGGGTTTTCTTAATTGGGCTTGGTGGGCAAAAGCGGCACCTTAGGCAATTCAACAGTGGTTGTCCTTAAGTCAGTACCTGCCAGTCGACCCTCTCTTTTATTTGCCTCAAAACAGCCAAGTTCTTCATTCCTGAGACAAGAAAAAACAAAATAAGATTAGAAGGAGCTCGAGAAAGGTATGAGCGAAACAGAAAGTATTAAAGACTAGCATGCAACCGTCATGGTCTTCATAAACTGGCCGGCAGTCGGCACCCGGGCCTAGCCGTTGACACTCAACGCATTCGTGCTTGAACATTCGGCCATGACAGTCATCCCAATAAGGATGAGGGTTCTCGGGCACGTGGATCAGAAGGGGCTCCACCTCAGGGACCTCTGCTCGCATCACCGCCAAATACAAGCTTGCGGATTACATGACAATTCCTTCCACCAAGAAGAAATTCTTTGGTCGGCCGCGTTTCTCGTTCTCTCTATCACGCCTCGGCGGCCTTCACGCAGACGGGCGGTCTCTTCCGAAATAAGTCTTGTTTGGAGGCCTTGGGGATTTTAATTTCGTTGGTCGCCGTGGGCATGAACGACCAGCCAACCCGTGATTCAATGAACAGGACCCTCCTGTCCCAAGACTCCACCTTCCCAGGGACCTCGGACAACAACCTCAAAAAATTGGAGTTCGCCCTCACTCCGATCCTCCCTCCCGTGCTCGGGGCAAAGATAAATAACTTTCGGAGCAAATACATGTCCGACTCAAACCTTAGCAGCCTGCTCGCTACCGTAAAGGCTGTGATAGCACGGACAGTATTCAGCATCAGATCACAAGGGACGGCCTTGGTCTCGTATAAAAAGTCCACCAAGAAGGGCTCTAGCGGGAGGCGTAGTCCGACGCGGAAAAAATCGACGAAGAATAAGAGCTCATTCCCCTGCTCGCGGGAAAGGTTGATCCGAGCAGGTGCATCCATTTTGCTTGCCCGATAATAAGCAGGATCAACACCAAGGGAAGCAAGCCACGCCGTCACCTTGTCCGCCGTGTCTAGAGTGGCCCAATGAGCAGCATAGCGGCTCTCATCTGCATTGACATTGTAAAACCCTAAAATGTTGCTTGCTTGTGTTATGCATGAATTCATACACTTATAATCATCATAAACATGTTCATTTAGCTCCCGTATATGTTTAGAGTCAATAGCATGATCGTTGACGTCGTTTGAGATGCACGTTTGCATTCTTCTTTCGCGAGATGCCTTGAATCTCGGGTTTGTGATTTATGTTGTTAACACATGGATAATTGTTAGAGGGCATTTATAATATCATTTACATGCCTTGGATGTTTGTTAGATGCTTGTTGCATTGTCGGTTTGGTTGCTAGTTTGATTCTAGCGTTAACCCTTCTTCGTTTGACTTTTTCGGTTGTCGTTCGGGAGAGTCCTGCCTGAGTTCTTGGCCATGTTTTGTTGAGGTTTGAAGCTTGATGGTTTTGGTTATTGTTTGGAGGACATTAAGGTTGATTTATAGACCCTTTTTGGCTTGGAAAGACTCGAGATTGCATGCGGGAGTGTCCGGGACCGAGCAAGGAATAAACAAAAGTGGATTTGGTGTGGGCAGCTATGATGCGGTCGCATCATATGGATAGCAAGCGACCGCAAGGGTCCCTGCTTGCCTAGTTACGGGATTTTCAATCCTTACTCACTGTCCGAACTTTTTATCCTCCTAAACCCAATCTAAACCTAACCTTAACTCATTTACTTAGCCTAATACTAGTCCTAAACATCTATTAGGGGTTTAGAGGTTGATTAGTGACTTGATTAAGAGAATTAATCCCCCATATAAAAATCAAAACTTGCGCATACTCTCATTTGTTCGGCCAGAATACGACTCCTTCCCCCTTTGCTCTTCTGCGAACACTTCCACCCAACCAGAGAGAAAGCTTGAGAAGGTGATTTCTAGGGTTTTGAAGGGCTTGAGCTTAGAAGCCATTGCTAGGAGTCTTCTTCCCCCTTTCAATCCGCGAGTTTGAAGAGAGAAGATTGAAGAGACAACCCAATCTCTAGGGTTCGAACTTGGTAGTTTGTGAGGGCTGTTTGGGGTAAGTTTCTACCTCTCTTCCTTTTCTTTTGGGCTCCATTGACCCTAGGGAAACAACCATTTGTGCTATGTGAGGTCAATGGAAGCCATTGTTAGGGTTTGTAGAGAAGCATGAACCCTAGGTTTTCAAATTGATGATAGAACTTGATTGAACTTATGTGAGACCATGATTTATGTGAAATTCATGTTCTAAATAGTCTATTGAACTTGGTTATGTTGATTATCCATGAGTATTGAAGTTGATTTGGTTGAGATGCTTGGAAGGGGATTTTCCCCAAATTGTGTTTTGGCTTGTTAAACATGATTGTAAGCCTAGTTATTGTATTATACATGTTTAATAGAGTATATTAAACCATGTTGTATAATTTAATCATGATTTGAAGATTATGATTGGTATGGTGACTTGAATGAATTTATGCACAAGATAGCTAATTTGTTCTAAGTTGCATTGTTAATTATTTTGTGGGGTTTATGTGAGTTCATTGAACATTGTGATTATGGTTTTGGCGATAGTTATGAACATATGGGGATGTTGAAGCCCATGCTTCTATTCCTTGAATTTTCGGAAAGTTTAGATTGGACTCAACGGAGTCAACCTTTGGGTTAGTATGAATCCTAGGAATTATAATCTTAAGTCCTACGGAATTTTGGGTAGAATTAATGGAGGTTGAGCCTCCAAGAAGTTTTGAAGTGTGTGAAGCACACTTGATTATGAGAGCTTATATGATTCTCGGTTGTGATATTTATGCTAGTTGTGGATGAATTGCATGACCAGTTTGATGGTAGAGTGTTTACCTACTTGTTTTGAGCATATGAGTATATATTACTTGTGCTTGGGTTTTGAGTCCAGTGGCGTCGATGCATTGAGTCTTTGGTGGGGCGATACATCGTCTTCACGAATTGTGAGATTCGTGATCGCGATGAATCGCCGTGCGGTTTGCACACACCCCTCCATCGATGGCCACGGTGGGGAAGTAGTTTATCTTAGTTGTAGTAATACACATGACTTTGATATCTATGGAACTCGGCGGAGGCGTCTCGGGGACGTCGATATCTGAGAGGATATCGAGGGCACATAAAGGTTTTGCACGTGTTTTTGCGGGAGGCGACACGCGGAAGAGTTGGTAATGGTATCATATCCCTTTTATATGAATTGTCTCACAAGTACTTATGTGAATAATGTGCTTGGTGGTTTGGATATGATATGATGGTTGATTCGGTTTCATAAATGCTATACTTTATAGATAACATGTTGTTTAAGGTTGTTAAGCATAAATGCTATCACATGAACATTATTTGAATATTGTATTATGCCAAAAGCATGAGTTATTATTGTTAAGCTTACATGCTTGACATAAATATTATGGGAATGCTATGTTATAACAATAACATGAATTCTTTGTTGTTAAGCTAATATGCTTTAACATGAATATTATTGGAGTGTGGTATTATGCCAGAAGCATGAAATATTGTCGTTAAGCTTATATGCCTTGACATGTAAATTATTGGAAGGCTATGTTATACCAGTAACATGAATTATGATCGTCGAGCATAAAATGCCTTGACATGGATTTTAGTGAGATGTTATACTATAATGATAACATAGTTATTTAATGTTGAGCAAGGATGCCATAGCATGACTTTATATAAGGTTATTTCATGACGACAGCATGATGTAATTTATGATTGAGCATTATGCCATGATAGGAAGTTATGGTTAGTAACTTACTAAGTCTTTGTGACTTACTTTTATTTGTTGGTTGTTTTCCTAGATCCGAGCCGGCGTGCGGATCCAAGTTAATCAAGAAGATTGCGTTGACAAAGATTCTTTTGGCAAGGTTGCTACTTAGATAGTTTATTTGCTTTTGGTGAGGTCGTTGGGAAAGATGAAGTTATGTAAACTTCATGTTGGGGTAGAAAACCTAAATGTGAATTGTGATATTTGTAATTATGTTGTTTAGCCTATTCTTCTGGTAGCCGACGAGTAGTAGTCGTGCTTGGTGTATATTTATGGTTATGATTCCATATGCTATCATGTTGTTGGTACTTGTGTTATTGGTAGCCGACTTGTGTTAGTCGCGCTTGATATAACTTGGTGATCATGTTTTGATATGCTTTCATGACAGTAAAGTATTATGTTTGTTCTCCGGCATGATTTTAGCCGTTGAGTTGTTAGACTAGAGTCTTAGACTTAGTGTAATGTTGGGTTCCGTAGCCGCCGATGACTTGGTTTATATTATGCTATATATTGAAGCGCATGACGAGGGAGATTTGTCCTACGTGCCCAATGTTGCGGACGAGTCGAATTTTTGGACCGAGAGATTTATTATCTCTTTGGTTGTTTTTAGTTTGAGCTTGTTAGCTCGGGCGCCACTGTTTCATTTATTTCGCTTCCGCATATGTTTTGAGTTGTTGGCGTATCGCCGTTATGGCCCTACCCATTATTTGCTACTTGCTTGTTGTTATTTGTCTCTCGGCGGCACGACCTTGGGATTTCGTCTTGGGATCCGGGTCGGGTCGTCACAGACGTACCAATCGGGCTCTTCTTCTTCTTCTTCTTCCTCGAATACTTCGTCGACGGGAACTTCCACCTGAGAGCCACCTACCATAGCGAAGCAGCGAGCAATTGGAGCATTGTCTTGGCCACCTATTCCCTCCTCAAGGGCCACTTCCACCTGAGAGTGGCCAGTCCTCTTGAAACGCCGGG
Organism: Codonopsis lanceolata; assembly: GCA_013146195.2. Classification (NCBI taxonomy): domain Eukaryota; kingdom Viridiplantae; phylum Streptophyta; class Magnoliopsida; order Asterales; family Campanulaceae; genus Codonopsis; species Codonopsis lanceolata. Next base: position 11,278 of record JABEVN020003436.1, on the reverse strand, counting down.
CAAGCGGCAAGTTATCTGCCTCATCGGCCTCAGAAGCCTCTCCGGCGAAATCTACTTGCTCAATCCTTACTCGCCCGGCCGAATCTCCAACATGGGTTGCTTGCTGCTCGAGGCCTTGCCCGACAGCAAAGCCACCGGTCACACTATCCTCACCGGAGTCTTCCTCGCTGGAGGAATCTGTCAAATCCACAAGGGGAACAGTTGCGTGCCTTTGAACCGTAGGCCCGGCCACGGATCTGGCCCCCTCTTCGCACTCGACGCTAATTGAGGGGGACTTATTGCTGCTCAGCGAGTCATTTTTCCCGCCATAGCTGAAAGCCTTGCGGTCATTCTCGGACACGTCAGACATCTACAAAGAGATCGAGGAAGATGACTATCAGAATTCTGCCCGGATAACTATCAAAGAAAAAGGAAGAAAATCCTAAGTCTAGGTCAACATAAGGGGTTCTGCCCGCCTAGCGAGCAGGATTATGGGTTTTATTCCTCGATCTCTACCTAAGGGCGGTCCTACCCTCTTAAACCCTAATAGAATCATATAAAGATAAAGGAAAGAAAGCCAAAGACCACCAAAAACTAGAAAAGTCGAAAGCATAATTGAAGAAGGGCCAAGAACTTACTGTTATTTTTGGAACAATGAGTCTTCACTGAGCAATCAAGGAAGACAATCTGAGCCGATGTGAGAATTGCCAATGACGAGACGGAAGGAATGCTGGAAACAAGTGAATGAACTCGCCGGAATCTGGGAGTAAACAAGGTAGCAACGGCAAGAACTCACCAAGGAAACTCAGAATCATCTCTCTAAAATTCGAAGGCAATAAAGAGAAGAAAGGGGAAATGGGTTCGCCTTTTATAGGCCGAGTTCTCGAAGGTTTTGGGGGGAAAAAAGGTGGAGCCCAAAACGGCGCTTGGGAATCCGTGGCCCATCATCACAACGCATTTAATGCGTCGCTTCGTGCTCTGCGCCCCGTCAAGTCACCAAAACTTATGATGGCTCACACGCCTCAAATCCACTCGCCTGATACACCCCTAACATCCAGCTTCCTCAACACGCTCTAGCTGTCCGCCAGTTAAAATTCCAGAGCCTTCCACCTGTACACTCGGCCCAGCTATTGACTCCTGAAAGTTCACATGTGTCGAAGCCCGAGCGAATATCGAACTTGAATGCTCCCTGCTCCGAGCATAAATGCCCGCCAGACAAGGAGCCAGGGGCCACTGCTATACCCGGCCCAAGCCGGGTCACGAGCAGGGCACGAGCTAGCATCACGTGCCAATCACGAGCACAGGGCATGCGAGGCCCACAACACAGCGAGTAAAATGATAGAAGCAGCGAGCACCAAGCAACGTGACTTTCATCCAAACCTGGTTGGGCAAAGGCCTTGCCTGCCCGACCAGGGGCCATGCCCGGACATCACACATACTTGGCAAAGAAACCAGACTCATCTCGTCCAAACATGTTCAAGCATTGGTCTTGCCTGCCCGACCAGGGGTCGTACCTTGGACCGATAGTAAGTTCAGAAGCAATGCAAGTGGAGCAACTGGGCAGAGCCATGCTCGCCCGGGCACACATCAAACAGGAAGCACCGGTGGCTTGCTCTCCAAGACAAGTCAAAGGTTTCCATGTTTAGGCAGAACACTTGCCTTATCTACTCCTACATCTTCGTGGCCAGCCGCCTATCACGCCTAAAATCAAGGGATTCTCTCCTTGATTGATTCGGCAGTTATGGAAATTGAATCCTAAACGGATTCAAACACCACCGGGGCCTATAAATACCTCTTCATAATCATTAACAAGGTACACACACACACTTTCTTGAGCCTCGTTACTCTGTCAATTTACCTTTTGACAATAACATTCGATACTTACTCTCACGCCGGAGGGGTTTCGCGAGGCCCTGCGTTGCACTTCCACTCAGGTTGTTTGTGATCTTAACAGGCTCAAGGAGGACGATTCAAAGCCCAGATATCCTACCCAATTCAAGGACGGCCCAAGCTGTGTTTTTGCCACATCACAAAGTATTATGGAATTCTACCATGAATACTCTTGTGGAGGTCATTTTAGTGGAAATAAAACTGCTAGAAAAATTCTCCAATCTGGTTTATAATGGCCAACTGTTTTTAGAGATTGTGAACTATTTTATAGAACATGTGATAAGTGTCAAAGAAATGGTGGAATAGGAAAAAGAAACGAAATGCCTTTACATATTAATATGGTTGTTGAAATCTTTGATGTTTGGGGCATAGATTTCATGGGTCCCTTTCCAGTGTCTAATAATTGTTAGTATATTTTGGTAGCAGTTGACTATGTGTCTAAGTGGATTGAAGCAGTAGCAACTAAGACAAACGATGGTAAAACTGTGGTTAAATTTGTTGAAGATTTGTTTGCTAGATATGGAGTACCTAAGGCCATAATAAGTGACCAAGGGACTCACTTCACCAATAAGTTATTGAATAATGTCCTTAAGAAACATGGTGTAACTCACAAGTTAGCTACATCTTATCATCCTCAAACATCTGGCCAAGTAGAGGTAAGCAATAGACAAATTAAAGCAGTATTAGAAAAGACTGTTAGGCCTAATCGTAAAGATTGGGAATCTAAATTTAAGGATGCTTTATGGGCATACCGAACTGCTTTCAAAATCCCAATAGGAATGAGTCCATATAGAATGGTATATGGCAAAGCTTGTCATTTACCAGTTGAAATTGAGCATAAAGCATATTGGGCTGTTAAAGAATTAAATTTAGATTTAACTCTGGCTGGAGAGGAAAGATTGTTTCAATTGAATGAATTAGAAGAACATAGGTTGACTTCGTATGAAAATGCCAAGACATATAAAGAGAAGACCAAAAAGTATCATGACATGGGGTTAGCCAACAAGATGTTTCGACCAGGGTTGAAAGTGTTACTTTTTAATTCTAGACTTAGGCTATTCCCTGGAAAGTTGAAATCCAAATGGTCTGGTCCCTTTATAATTGTACGAATTTATCCTCATGGTGCTGTTGATATTCAAAATCCAAAGAATAATGAAATTTTTAAGGTTAATGGACACCGACTCAAGCCATACCTTGAACCGATGTCAGTTGAACGAACAATTGAATTAATTCGTTTGGCTGACAATGAACCACCCAAGGATTAGGATTGCAGTTGGGTCGAGCCAAAGACGTTAAACAAAGGCGCTAGGTGGGAGGCAACCCACTATTAAGAATTTTATTACTTTTGTAGTTAATTTAAATATGTTATTCTCTGTTAAATGTATTTTTGGACATTTAATTTTTAATTAAATATTCCAAAATTCAAGTTTGGGGAGAAAAGCATCTTAGTGTTGTATTTATATGTTGCTAATAATTTTAGTTTAGTGTTTTTGTAGAATTTTTGAAATACAGGAAAGTGACGAAACGTAACGGAATATAACAGAGGGCTTAACTGCTAAATTGTGGAAAAGGGTGAAAAACAAATAAGATGGAGCCATTATGCCTACCTTGCGGACGCAAGGTGTGGAAGACCTTGCGACCGCAAGGTCCTCAGTAAATGTGGTCATCATGAAGTGGTACAGTCAGTACGTGGGAATAAGCAGGAATTCGAAACGCATGATCTGCCTACCTTGCGGACTCAAGGTAAAAGACACCTTGCGACCGCAAGGTGCCTTTATATTAGAAATGGTCGGGCTTCAATTGCAGTTCACCAGAATTATTTCTCCCTTCAAGCAAGAGCAGCAGCAGCCGCCCTCTCTCTCTATCTTCAGGCGAGATCCACACCATTCTTCCAATTCCGGCTCAAGTTTCAAGAAATCTCTTCCCTCCTTCAAGCCCTTCAACTCCCATCACCCCACATCTCTCCATTACACTCCATTGGAAGCTTGAAGAGTCAAGCAAGTGAAGAGACTCCATAATTGCCGACGCCAACTCTAAACTCTGGCTATATTCCATCTCTAAGGCTGCGATCAAGTAATTCTAACCCCCTTCTTTAATTTTAACGTAAAATTTTTGCATGCTAGGGTGTTAGATAGTTTTTACGTAGATATTTGCATGCTTTAGGAAATAATTTTTAATTTTAAAATTTTGAAAATACAATTTTAATTGTTAAATATTTAATTTTTAATTTTGCTCAAATAAATATGTTTCGTAAGCGTAGAAACACCGGTGCTTCCACCTCCCGCCCTGTTCAGGAGGAGGAACCGCAGTATGACCACCGCCGATTTATTTCCTATGAGGCCTCTGAAAAATATGCGGCCAAACTCTCCAAGTCCTTGGTTCCCGAGAGGGGATTTAAGGCTGAAGAATTTGGCCTCCGTCCTAATTTTACGGCCCGTAGGTGGGGGTTATTGACCGACTCTCCGGACAAGGCAGTCGTGCCTATTGTCCGCGAGTTCTATGCCAATGGCAGCATTGGCATGGATGGGGGTGTTTTAGACACCGTTAATGTGAGGGACGTTATTCTAGATATTTCGTCCCAAAGCATTAACATGTACTACGACACATCCAACTTTGCGGATGGTGCCGACGACTATAGCATACACCTCCATACCCCTGTCCCTTTCGAGGTGGTCAATGCGACCATCGCCCTTCCTGGTGTTGAGTGAACCCAAAACCGTAATCCACCCTACGGTCCACGCACCATAGAGGAGTCCTTCCTTTTGAACACGGCCAAGCCCGTGTTCAAATTTATTTGTGGTCGTCTCATGCCTTCCAGTCACCAACATACGGTGACTTGGGGTAAGGCTATCCTGATCTACACTATTATGACCGATGGGTCTGTTGATGTCGGTCGCCTGATCAATGGCCAAATTAAGACCCTTATTAGAGGTGCCACGAATGCGGGGTTCGCGTTCCCGCATTTGATCACCGAGTTGTGTAGGAGGGTAGGCGTGAGATGGCCCAGACACGCGGAGAGGCTTAAGGCTGGTCCAGCCATTACTAAGGCCATTTTGTTTGAGCACCAGCAGCAGTCGCGAGTTCGGGTTCCTCACGGGGAGGAACCCGAAGAGGAGGAAGAGGACCCACTTGTGGAGATCTCCAACAGGTTGGAGGAAGCTGTCCTCCAAACTGATATGGTGAGTCAGCAGTTGGCACAAATGCGTGTCGACCAGACTCAATTTTTCGGTTGGATTAACACTGTGGGACAAAATGTCTCCAACTTGTATGGGCTGCCACCTGGCACGATCCCCGAGTTTCGTCCTCATTCGTTATTTCCGTCCGACTCATCGTGAGTCGAGGCCCAAGTTCCATCCTCTTTCGTTAATTGGGCCTACTATGTCCTTTTGATATTTGTCCTTCCCCATCAATCCGCTCATATGTTCCTCAATTTTGAGGACAAAATAGAAATTAAGTTTGGGGGGGGGGGTGAATTCTAAGCCCAGAGTCTTAGCAGGTCCTAGCCTAAGGAGGAATGGAGTTGGGCTACGTTTTTAGGGTGAAGAAAATTTTCTTTTCTCGATGACCATTTAACTCTTCACCCGCTTTTCCTGTTTTTAATTTTTTCTTATTTTCGGAGGTGTTGCCTTGACCAGAATACACTCACATTGGATGCTCGTGGATTCCTCTTGTGGGAACCCATCATCAATTGTGTCATCAACATCTCCAATTTTCTAAAAAAAAATCAAAATCAAAATCAAAAAAATAAAATATTTCAAAATTTTCATCCTCGAGTTTAGGTGTGGTAATGCTAGTCGTAGTCGATGAGGAGTTAATGCAATGAACCGCATAGCTAGTTCGTAGATCCCTCTGGAATTTACTTGATTTTGCGAAACTTTTACTTTTCTCCAAATTCTTCATGCACCCACACCAGTCTTAATTATGGATTGATTAGAATAGTTTTATAAAGTTTATAGCACCTACTTCATTACAACTAGATATGCACAAGAATATGATGCATAGCCATTCGAACATGATTGTTGCATTAAATTGTAACTTAGGGTCAATTGCATGATAGTTAGATCCCTTGGATTTTTCTCATTTATATATCTTAAGCACACTTTCGAACCGTGTCTGCATGTTAGTCTCAATTGTCCTTACCATCTGTCTTAGCGAATGCTTATGTGAAATCCAGTGATGCTTAACATTCAACCCCACAATTTCCATAGTTGATATGACATTTTGTGTGTCTTACTTGCTTTAAAAACTACATGAGCATTTGGCATTAAGAAATGACTTAGGCCATATTTGGATCGTTAGAGCCTAAATATTCCCTGACCTTTACTAAAAATATCCCTAGTGTCCCCGTTGAGCCTAATTTAAAAAGAATGGAGTGTGCTAAGCACACTATTAAACCCTCATTCGACATCGTTTCTATTACCCACATTAACCTAACCCTAAAAGCCTATACACTTTTAGCCTACCCTTTGAGAGAGTAGGATGTGGGTAGGAAATTGATTTTTGAGGACCATTCTTTCGGTTAGGCTATTTTTTTCGGAAGACTTCTTTCGTCGTTGAAAAAAAAGAAAAAAGAAAAATATATGTAAATGAAACGGAAGAAGAAGAGTGCAAAAGATTCAAATGGAAGCATAGCTTTCAAAAGAAAATATGTTAGAAAATTAGTCTTTGAAAAGAATGATGTGATATTTTTAGAATGATGTGATATTTTTATTGTATATATTACCCAAAACAAGTTTGGGGGGGGAAGAAGAAAGCGAAAAGTAACAAAAGAACCCCCCACTTGTGGTCTTTGCGAGTCTAGCCTAAATAGAGAAAACTTCCTTTTGCTTGGAAGTATGAGGGATAAATGGTAGTCTTACTCTCTCACTTTGAATTCCAATCCCTTTCCATCAAATCCCCCATCACCTTGGCCTTACATTACAAGCTGAATAAAGACCTAATGATCTTCTTGCCAATGCTTGTCTTTGTTTTTAAGCTGTCAAGTGAGTCATATGGAATTGATCAAACACTTCATGTTCATTATTATTAAGCCTAAAGCTCATTTGTGTTAGCATAATCTTAGCTATTACAAGTCATTGGGATAGAGCATTGTATGTCATACATAGAAGTGCATGGGATGGATGTATAAGTTTTTGAAATCCTTGGGACCTTTCTTTCCGTAATAGACCGGGTTTGGATGGTAGATCTCATAATTCATAATGCATGGTTTTCTATTAAAATCTGATTTTCATATGAATGTGGTGTTTAGCTTAATAAAATTTTAGTTGAGATATTCTTAAAGGCGGTGATCACACACACATCGAGAAATTAAAAGTAGTAGCGGTTTAAGAAAAGATCGAGTTGGTTTTATGTGACTAAGCCTGCATATATGTGGTGAGCATCGAGGCGAGACTTTTGTATGCCATGCTCTTATAACTTGAGGTTGAAGCCAAAAGATTTTATTTTTATTTTTATTTTTAGCTTAGTTTTTATTTGCTTTTGTATTTATCGTTTTTTGTATTTATACGCATAGTCGAGTCACTCGAAAGAGTCTCCTTGAGTTTGTGGGTTTATAGAGGAGTGTAAATAGTGTCACCCTCCAAAAAGATTTTCATTTTGTTATTGTTAGTTAATTGTTTTTGTATTTGTAAGTATTATTTACTCGTGGACGAGCAAAGTTTAAGTTTGGGGTATTTGATCGATGTATTTTATACGTCGATTTTATATCTTCTATGACTTAAATTATGCTATTTCACGAGGCTTTTGGTTCTCTTGATATATGTTTTTAGTGAGTTTTGTGAGTTTCGGGGTTTTTAGTGAAAATATGCAAAACATCGAGGGGTTTATATGCAAATTCCAAGAAGGGCCCAAGATGAAAAATGAAGAAGAATCGATGGAAGTCAAGGCTGGAGACCTTGCGGTCGCAAGGTGTTTTGACCTTGCCCCAGAAAGGTGGACGAGTAGCAAGAAAAATCAAAATCCGGAATCTTTGGAGACCTTGCGGACGCAAGGTAACTTGCAAGGTGGTCGAGAATGCGATAAGTTCGTATTTTCACAAGAGATTCGATTGGAATACAACTCCATGGTATAAATAGGAACCGGTTGCCAAAGCCTAGAAAAAAGTGGAAGCAGGTTTTGTATAGCTTTAGAGTAGATTTTAGGTTGTATAACATATTTAGATTGTGTAATTACAAGTATTGAAGATCAAATCATGTTTAGTTCATCTCCATGTGTTGTTCATTGTCTATGATGAACTAAATCATCCATAATCTAGGAGGTGGGAGGTAACTTGTATCGAATTTATGCTTTAATTCATATTTATGTTCATTCAATTCTTGTTGATTGTAATGTTTATCAATCCCTCTATTATTTCGCTTTGAACAAATGAATGTAATCACAAATAATAAAGGCCTAGAGGTGCGGATAAGCTGCATGACCAATGTGCATATGTCGTACAACGGCTCACCATCACAATAAATTGGACCTATCGTGCGAGAGTGATAAGTTAGGACCAGGTTCATACATGATTTAGGTGACGATAAATCATATGTTCTTGTGCTTAGAATATAGAATGGATGAATGTTGAGGGGATGGAGGTTGAACCAATAGTTCAACAGACTATATATATCTTTTGTGAGCGAACCCAAGAAATTGAATGATAAGTATTGTGAATTAAACATAAAGGAGATACAAGTGAAACTTCGAATCCTAGATTGCCACCTACCATAAGATCTTCATAACCGGTAATTCTTGCTAATTAGTTAAACACCTAAATAATAATAGTAGTTTAGAATAAAATAATTATAAAAACCCCCTTAGATTAATAATTTGCTATCAATAAATTGCCTTGTTAAGTGATCTCTTGTCTCACGTGGGTTCGACCCTTGCTTCCAATACTATTCTATAATAGTCTTGTCCACTTGCAAGGAAAAATTTAAAATAAGACATCGATCAAGAGTTTACGCTTATGCATAGATTATCGGGAGTTGAATAAGGTGACAATTAAGAACAAATATCCACTACCCCACATCGATGATCTTTTTGACCAATTGCAAGGGTAGATTGTGTACTCTAAGCTTGACTTGAGATGGGGCTACTATCAATTGAAAGTTAGAGAGGAAGACATTCCAAACGGACTTTTTGCACGCGAGATATGGGCATTTCGAGTTCGTAGTGATCTTTGTTTGGGTTGACGAATGCGGCGGTATTTATTGATTTGATGAATCGTGTCTTTCATAGCCACCTTGATTGTATTGTGGTAGTCTTCATTGATGACATTCTAGTTTATTCGAAATCTCGGGAGGAACATGATAAACACTTGAGGATTGTCTTGTCTATTCGGGAGAAAACAACTTTATGCGAAGTTTAGTAAATGTGTCTTTTGGCTAGAGAGGAAGTATCATTTTTAGGACACATAGTATCTAGTGTCGGGATAGTCGTGGATCATTCAAAGGTTGAGCGGTGATGAATTGGAGGAGGCCTAGTTCGGTTCTTGAGGTTCGGGCTTCTTGGGTCTAGCGGCGGGCTACGGAGATTTATTGAGGGTTTTCTCGGATCGTGACCCCTATGACTAGATTGACACAAAGAATTCACCTTTTGTTTGGGCGAAAATGTGAGGTTAGTTTCAAGAGCTTAGGAAGCGGTTGGCAGCGACACCTATTTTGGCCTTGCCTAGTGGAGGAGATAATTTTGTGATTTATAATGATGCTTGAAGGAAGGTTTGGGATGTGTGCTTATGAAAAATGGTAGAGTCATCGCTTATGCATCGAGGAAGTTGTCTACTCATGAATATAATTACCCAACACACGATTTAGAGTTGGTTGCGATTATTTTTCTTGTTGCATAAATGGAAGCATTACCTCTATGGGGCTAAGTTTGAGATCTTCACCGACCACAAGAGTTTAAAGTATTTATTTTCTCAAAAAGAATTGAATATGAGACAAAGGAGATGGATGGAGAAGTTAAAAGATCATGATTGTAGTATCATGTATCATCCGGGGAAAGCAAATGTGGTAGCGGATGCCTTGAGTAGGAAAGTGCACATGTCTTGTTTGATGATTAGGGAATGGAAGATGTTGGAAGACTTGCGAGATTGGGGTCCTAGCGTTTATGATAGAGGTGTGATCTTTGTGAATGTTAAATGCTACACCGTTCTACTTGGGAAGATTAAAAGAAGCGCAAGAGGAATGATCGAGAGTTGAAGAAAATAATTGATGGATTGGTCGAGGATGTATTACTGCGATTAGTAATGATGGTACCTTGACATTTCGAGCGAGAATTTGTGTTCCTTCTATCGATGGGTTGAAGAGGTAAGTTCTTGATGAGGCTCATAAGGCGAGATACACCATTCAGGGCACGATGTATTTAGATTTGAAACATGAGTTGGGTGGAAAGGTATGAAGAGAGAGATCGCAAAGTATGTTTCGAAGTGTTTAACTTGTCAACAGGTCAAGCCGGAACATCAAAGACCTGCGGGATTTTCTACAACCACTTGAGATTCCTGAATGGGAATGGGAGTTTGTTACTATGGACTTTGTGACAGGTTCTTTAAGCCGCGCGTAGAGGTTTCAACGTAGTGTGGGTTATAGTTGACAGATTGACTAAGTGCACACACTTTATACCGATTGCGATCACTTATTCATTGACTCGATTGACATCTTTATACGTTCGAAATCGTGAGACTTTATAGTGTTCAGTGAGCATTGTGTGCGATAGAGATCCGAGGTTCACATCCGTTTTTATTGGTCATTGCGGGGAGGCTTTGGGAGCAGTTTGAAATTGAGTACAACTTTTCATCCTCAAGCGGAGGATGGGTCAGTTCGGCGGTTGATTCGGGTTTTGGAGGATATTCTTCGAGCTTGTGCGAGTGGATTTTAAAGGAAGAGGGATTCTCATTTACCTTTATCAGAGTTCGCGTATAATAACGACTACCGATGCGTATTAAGATGGCACCGTATGTAGCATTGTATGGGCGTAAATGTAGATCACCTATTTGTTGGGAGCGAAGTTGGAGCAGAAAGCTTTGGGTTACGAGTTGGTACAACAAATCGGTTGAGCGTGAAGTTGATTAGAGACAGTTATGCTCAAAATGTCGACAAAAGAGTTATCTGGATAATCGTAGGCGGGATCTTGAGTTCCAAGTGGGAGATTATGTATTCTTAAAGGTGTCACCAAGAAGGGTACGAAGATATTTGGCAAGAAAGGGAAGCACACCAGAGATATATTGGCCCATTCGAAATTCTTGAGAGAATTGTGTCCTTCGCTTATCGAGTTGCATTGCCACCTTCACTTTCTGGAGACTCATAATGTCTTCCATGTTTCTATGTTGTGAGAAAGATGAGTCCACATACTTGAGGTATGAAGAGATAACATTTGAGTCGGATATGTCCTATGTTGAGAAGCCCGTAGGATTTTGGATACCAAAGAGCAA
>JABEVN020003435.1:0-18280 GCA_013146195.2 Codonopsis lanceolata | reverse complement strand
AATATGAGGACATAATGCTCTACAACAACTCTAAACCATGCACATAATTGCACATAAACAAATAGGGCATAATGTTCCACAAAATCCATAATCCATGCACATATTTGCATATAACCACGCATTAGGACATAATGCTCTCACAATCTCATAAACCATGCATATAATTGCATATAAACAAGTAGGACATAATGCTCTACCAAACATCATGAACAATGCATATATTTGCATATAACCATTGTGTTCAACTAACTTACAAGTTTAGTTCAAAAAGAACTACTTTATTGAGGTATTCATTATTCCTCAAGTCATTAACCCATTCAAGCATAGCTTACCAGCTTAATAAAATATAATGTGAGGTCTTCCTTAATCCTCAACTCAAATCAAACCAAGACTACTACGCTAGTCTCAAAATATCCACCAATCAAGACTTATTATTTTAGTCTTTATTTTAAGTACACGGACTCAATCATAGTCCTAATCGTCATACATGATCGATAACCCAACACCATACTTAAAACTTCATGACTACTCCGTAGTCACTTGCTCAAAAGCGTTTTCATATGTACGCAACAAAAATCCTTGAGAAGAGAATTCTCTCTTAATATTCTCTTAAATAATCTCGTGACCTTATGTGGGTCTCCATTTTCCCATGCTCTAACAAGCATGCTTAAAATTTATTTCTAGTTAGTCTCCATAACATAAGTGTCGCCATTGGACACAACCAAAAACCCGGTGTGCACAAACATAACCCAAACAAACCCAAACATTGTAGGGTTTCAACCTGCTCTTTATCATTTTATTGGCCTTATTAGGACTCCGTTGAGTCTTACTAACACATTTCATTCTTTATGTGTTTTATAAATTCACACCGTAATAATTTCTTAAGGTTTACAACCAAATCTCAATAGTCATTCGGGCTTAATTCCCAAGACTAAAAATCCACGAAACACATCTCAATCACCAACCATTTAAAGTTTGGAAGTTATGTTCTTCCCTCCATTAACCAAACGAAATCCAATCATCGTAGGATTTCAACCCAAGTTTGCTTAACATATTATCAAGCCTATAATGACTCGTTGAGCCTAATCTACCCTTTCTAAAATTTTAGGGCATAGAAGCTATGGTTCTCAATTCTCCCTATATTCATAACTATCAACAATAGCCATCATCCGGGTTCGTTTAACTCACATAAACCCGACAAAACCTTCACTAATATAACATAGAATAAATTCATCATTTTGAGCACAATTTCATTTAGCTCATCTTACCAATCATAATTCCAAATTCATGATTAAATCATACAACCTGGTTTAATATACTCTATTAAGCATATAAAACATAGTAATCAAGCTCACTTCATTAATTTAGCAAGCTAAACCAAATTTGGGCAAAACACCCTCCAAGTATCTCAACCAAACCAACATCAAAACTCATGGATAATCAACATACCCAAGTTCAATAGACTAATTAGAACATGAATTTCACATATTTCATGGTCTCACATAGGTCAATCCCATTCTAACATCAATTTGAAAACCTAGGGTTCATGCTTCTCTACAAACCTAACAATGGCTTCCATTGACCTCACATAGCACAAATGATTGTTTCCTAGGGTCAATGGAGCCCAAAAGCAAGAGAATTAAGGTAGAAACTTACCTTATCACAGCCCCTACAAGTGCCATTCCCGAAATTCCAAGAGGGAGGTTGTTCTTCTCAACCTTCACTTCAAATCCATGGTGTAGATTGGGGAAAGAAGGTCCCAAGCTTTGGTATCCAAGGTAGAACCCTCAAGAACCTAGAAATCACCTCTTTCAAGCTCTCTTCACGTTTTGTTGAGAGCTCACGAGAAACGAGAATGGAGAAGTTGTTCGTGGTGAACAAATGAGAGAGAGTGTGGCTGTTTTGATTTTATATGGGGGATTAATTCCCCTAATCAAGCCACTAATCAACCTCTAAACCCTCTAATAATGTTTAGGACAAGTTTTAGGTTAAGTAGGAGGGTTTAGGTTAGGTTTAGAATGGGTTTAATTGGGTAAAAATTCGGACGGTGCACAAAATAGAGTCAAAATCCCGTAAAGTCTGCCTTGGGACCCCTTGCGGTCGCTTCATACAAGTGTGATGCGAGCGCATCACACTATTCCTCAGCAAAAACTCCTTTGTTGATTCTTGCTCGGTTTCGGTCGTTCCCGCATGCATTCTCGAGCCTTAAAGCTTCGAAATGGCTCACAATTGAACCCTTAAAGTCCTTAAACATTAAACTAATCCATGCAAGTCTAAAACCAATTTTAAAGTAGGTCTAGACTCCCAAAAACAACACCCGAAACAACCCGGGGCAAAACCGGCGATTAAGGCGTAACAACTTGCTATCTAAAGCGTCGAATGAAACCGCAAACCGACGGGTAATAACCCATGATTGTAAACACCTATTAGGGCTACAAAATAGGCCTGAATGCCTCTCGGATGATGAACAACGGATAGGGGAAATAGGCTCCCGAAAGACGAGGCGTTCGCCGGCTCAATCTCAAACTTACGCGATAAGGAGAATTGCTATTCTCGAGGCGTCAAAACTTCACGAGACTTATGGAATACATCCAATTAGAAGTCTAACACATCTAAACATGTTCTTTAATCATCATGTAAAGATCTGGGACCAAATCGAGGTCAGAAACACAAAACCCGCATAAACTCTCAATCGCGTCGCATTTCGACTATCGTCGGGTTACGACTTTTGACTTTAACAAGTCAACCACTATATGACATCTCCTAAAAGTGTTTTAGTCTTAATGTGGTCTCTCATACACATTTAGACTCTCTCACAACCAAACGAGAAATCAACCAAAGAAGAAATGCGAGCATTGCACGCAATTCAAGCTAACCGGGAATCGGTATCTTACATTGCATATGATACCAGTAATAGAAATTGTCTTCTCTAGAACTTGAAAGTCTGCCTTACATTAGATAGAGTTTTTTCTTTCTAAGTTTTTTTTTGTTTTTTTGTAGACCTTTTCCCTAAGGGGGTATGAGAAGTGATTAAACATGAGACATCAGATTTTGTAAAACATCAACTCTACCACTGGGCCACCCTTATGATCTACGTCGGATGGAGTTAATGACAATATTAAGATAAAAAAAACATTTTCTCCAACATTCCTTCATTTTCTATTGCACAATGCAGCATGGTCAATGTTTCTCCATAGAATTACTGGAACAACAATTTTAAGTGTCAATCCATGGTCTGCCAACTCCGAACACTTTATACTATTCAAAAACTCTGTAGAATGAATGTTTTCGAACAAACATGAATTTTTTCCGCCCTACAAATAGAATCTGAACTCAAATAAGTTCTTCATTTTGAATGATTACTTTTATTAAATTATATTTGTATTTTACGAATAAAGGAATTTCTGATAAGAAAATAAGCTAAAATCAAAATAACGAAATTATTTTTATCGTTAACTATTATTTTTGTTCCGTAAATTATTTTGATTTTACTAACTTCCATTATATTTTTTTGTTTTATTGACTTCGTAATTATTATTTTTGTTTTATTTTTAAGGATTAGTTTTACGAAATACTTTTGTTCCACAAACTATTTTTATTATTTTACTAACCTCAGTTTAAATTGTTTTTGTTTTATTGACTCTATAAGTATTATTTTTGTTCCATCAAGCATTTTTATTTTACTAACGTATTTTTATTTTACATAACTATTTTAAGAATTTGTTTTAAACTTTTGTTCCGTAAATTATTTTTATTATTTTAGCAACTTCAGTTTGAATTGTTTTTGTTTTATTGACTCTGTAAGTATTATTTTTGTTCCATCAAATATTTTTATTTTAATAATGTATTTTTTTTACTAATGTATTTCTGCTTTACATATATATTTTTAATAATTTGTTTTGAACTTTTGTTCCATAAATTATTTTATTTTACTAACACCTGCATTAAATTATTTTTGTTTTGTTGATTCTGTAACTTTTATTTTAATAGTGACGTGGTCCATAAATTATTTTTTATTTTACTAACCTATTATATTTTTATTTTGTTTTGACTCCGGAACTATTATTTTTTGTTTTAATTACTATTTTTTACGTTTGAAGAGAGAAAAATGTTTAAACATAATTAAAAGAGACGAAATTGTGGTGATGAGAAAGAAAATAAGGAGGAGACTTGATAGAGAAAGAGAAAGAGAGAAAATACGGAGAGGATAAGAGAGAGAAAAAGTGAAATGATAACTCAAAAGTCAATAATTCAAATGTTAGATTTTGGGGGGAAAAATGTACCTTTTGCCATTATATATATATATATATATATATATATATATATATATATATATATATATATATATATAGATTAAGGTCTCAAGTCAGGTTTAGTGAAATTTATTAAGGGTCTCCAAGTAAATCCAATAAACAAGGCAAAACTCAAATTTTTGGAAATACCGAGAACAAATCATTTACTCAACTTTAAAACTGCGCATGTACTGAAATACAACTCTCAAAATTACGCAAGAGGTATGATTAGAAAGATCTTGAAGTCTAGTTTCTAATGCTTCAAACGGATCTCAATCCCGAGTTGTCTACAAAACACTATGGCCAAATTACTACAGCCCTATCATGTCCGAGGCTAATACACAAGTCACACCGGCAATGAAACACGAGCGTGTTCAAATTTAAACACGACCAAACCAAAATAATACTAAGTTGATCCCCAAGGTCCCCCTAGTCATCCAGGGTCAAACCTAGGATCAAAATAATACTAACCGAGTAATACTGTGAGGTTCCCGGGTCGCGCCCGCACCCCGCGCGCCCTTGCTTAGGGGTGCGCATACGTGCGGATGCAGGACACCACTGCTCTCGTTCCACCCTCCCTTGTTTAGGGGAAGACGAAATCAAATGTGCGAGAGGAGTTCTGTCTTATGTTAGTGCGTTGGAATGCACGTCGGTTGCCTTTAGTGGATTTAATTGAAAAAAATAGTCTTATGGCCCATTTCAGATCACTGTGGGAGCTTTGAGTTTCTCGTATCAAGTTATCCCTTTTTTAGGGGATATCAGGATATGAGAATACATCACTCTTCCATTCCCATTTTCCATTTTTTAGGGGAAGACAGAAAAGTGCAAAGAAGGAGTGTTGCGAGGCCCCACTGGATCCAAAAAGTTTAGAGTCGTCATCTTTATTTTAAGGCAAAATAAAGCAAAACCAAAAAAATAAAAATAAACCAAAGAAAAAGAAACGGGTTCGGAGGCTAAGTTATGAGTTGGGAAGGTGCTAGGCACCAAACTCGCCCTTTCGGTCTCAAAAGTGGTTTTTGGCTGAAGTATGCTTATTGTTATATTTATTTAGCAAATAAATAAAGCATTAAAAGACAGCAAATTAAATCAAATACATCCGTGGCTACATTATTTACGGACTTGCAGCCATTTCCTTACAATAATTACAAATGTATTTAAGAATATTTGGCCCTTATAACGGCTCTTTTACATAATATTTCCTATTCTAATCCGGGCAGCACAACAACTTACATTGATTACATTGTGCCGGATTTAAATAACAACTTTAAAATAATAAATAAATAAATTGACAAGTAAATAAATAAAATAAAATAAAATAAACGCCCTTAAAGGCTTTTACCTTTTAGAGCGATAGTGTGCTCGCTCTATCCTTCAGGGAGAGGGAGTCTTTTTTTGTTGTTTGTTGTGTGGTTGTTGTTTTGATTTGGGCAGAATGACTGCTTACTTTGGTGACTTTTGGCTTGTCTACTCGGGCAGAGTGACAACTTATTTTAGTTGGTTTTGGCCTTTTTGGTTGGGCGGAATAACAGCTTAGTTTTTGTGTTTTTCAATTCATTACTCGGGCAGAGTAACGGCTTACTTTGGGATTTTTGGGCCGGGGAAGTGAGGTGGATACCTAACTACTAGGCTAGGGATCACTTATAACCGGTGGATATTTATTTTGGCGGAGTTTGGACGGGATTTGGAGACTTTAGTGGGCTTCACTCACCTATCTCACACCTCTCGTAACTAAGGCTTCGACGGAACGTGGAGAAATCTCTCAGCGTTTCTCTGTGATATTTCTGAACAAATGAGAAGGGAGCCCAGCACCTTTATTTATAGGTGGGACGAGGGCTTCATCGGGCATTTCCTGAATTCTTCAGCTGGCTTCGTTTGATTGTACACCGGGCTTCACCAAGTGCACAATGCGTTAAGTGAGAGGGCCTACTGTTCACCTTTGGCGCGGCGCCAAGACCTTCATTAGGCCGCGCCAAGCTCCTATTCGTCTTTCATTTTTTACACTTTCACCTCTCGCAATTCACTGTTTTGCGCATCCTGCTTTTCCTTTCACATTTTTAACTCATGTAACTTGACATTTGTTAATTTTGAACAGTTCTTGATATCATGTCAGAGTCACATACCAGGGGTACGAAATTGGGGTGTCTATAGAGCCCCTCAACGATGGTGTCTACGGGTAACCCAAGGCTTACTGAGTAGACGAACATCGTTGGTAAATAATAGACTCTCCAATTTCGTTCAGTTAAAATGGGAGAGAAATGTAATTGGTAGCAGTTATAAAGCACAGTTTATCATGTTATCCAAACTCCATAACCTAGACATATTTAGTTAGTTATAGCAGGTTATCGTAGTTTTTAAGCAGATATGAATTTAAAGTGCTCTGATGGTCGGACCTACTAGTGTAGGCTGCCTACGCATTCCTTATTAAAGGAAATAAGACCAAACGTAGTTCAGGCCAAAAACCTAAACTACAACCAAATGAGGATGTTATGTTCTTCGGGTCAAGACCCGATCAAGAACACAACAGGAAAAAGATTTTTGTGTTTTTCGAAAAAGTCATATTCAAACAGTTGAGAACGACCGTCTACGGTATGAAGATTTGAATGCTTTTCGGGAACCACATTTCAACCGGTCAATACCTTGTCATTGAAACATGTTAAGAAGAATTTTCAAAATTGTGTCTGGCTGGTCAATACCTTGTTTCCAAACATAATAAGAAAACTTTCAAATTTCAAGAAAACTGCACTCGACCGATAAAAATCCGTCGTCGAGCACAACAAAGAAAACTTTCTTCAAGTATTCTCGAAAATTGGGAAAAGATCATTCTTTTTCCTTCCCTTTCTTCTCACTCTCTATGTTTTTTTTTCTTTCAATATTCCTCTTTTTTTTGTGTTTTTTGAAATATTCATCTTTTTTTTTTTGAAATATTCCTCTTTATTTTTTGTGTTTTTGAAATATTCCTCTTTTTTGTTTTTGAAATATTCTTTTTTTTTTTTTTTTTTTGAAATATTCCTCTCTTTTTTTTTGTTGAAATATTCTTCTTTTTTTTGTGTTTTTGAAATATTGATTTTTTTTAAAATCAAAAACTCATTTTGGAAAGGAGTTTTCCTTTTATTTGAAAAACAAAACAAAACATTTCCTTTTAAAAAAAAAAAAAACTTTCCTTGTAAAAGGAAATTATTCTAAAGTCAGGGTAAGAATAATATACCTTTCTTACCTTTTTCGCGTCCGGGTGGCTGTCGCAGATTCGGCTGATCTTGACATGTCTGCCATTGCCTTTTCAGGCCGGGGACTTTATTATTCTTTTTTTCCTTTTCTTTCTTCTTTTTTTTCTTTTTTTTTTCTTTTTCTTTTTGCCACTGAAAATTTTTTCTATCTTGATTTTGTGGCTGACTTGATGGGGATATTTTTCTTTGTCCTTGGATGGATGGCCATTAATTTTTGGTTAACAAAATTAACTTCGTTAACCCTTTGTTAAGATCAGGGACCATTTTGGAAACTTTGAAACTTGAGGACTAAAGTGTCGCAACTTCAAACTTTGGAGGGGGGAAAAGGAAAAATTCCCTTTTCCACCCTTTATCATGGACGGGAGTGAGGGAGAGGAGCTACTGCTCCCTCCTTTCTTCTTCTCTTCTTCAGTGTCTTCGCCATTGTTGCTGCTATTTGTTTCTTTTTTCTTATTTCTTCAATTTTGCTCCTTTTCTCAATTTTCTTCCGCCAATTTCAGTGTTTTGTTTAGCAGATAGCATCTTCTTCTCGATCTAGGAAAGGGGAAGGCTCCCATGCACCCAGAATCTAACGAGAGGAGGATAGAGTTTCCTCCTTTGATCCGGAATAAGCTCAAATACTGGTATTCTAACGATGACTGGGGCAATATCTTGCGAGATCGGGACACTCACGTGTCCAATCTTCCTCCCACCACTGTAAGTTTCTTTCTTTTTCGAGATTTTCCTGGTATTCTTTAGATCTGATAAATTTCTGCACTGTTTGGAACTTTTGGACCACTCCTGACTTTATTAGTAAAGCATATGCATTTCCTATTTATGTCTATATGATGTAATTAAGTAATGATGCATGAAATTTATATGATTTATTTTTGCGATGCATGATTGAAGTAGCGGTCACTATTTGACCCTATTATGCATGATTTATATTATAAATGCAAATGAGGCTATATGATGCATGTTTTACACTAAAACATATTTTTGCATGCAATAGAATCACGAGACGAACTTTTCGGAAAACAATTTAAATTTTTCAGAAACGCATTTTCGGGCATATTTTCGGATAAAAATGGGACAAAACAGATATATTTCATGCCCTTAGATTCATTTTTCATGCATGCTAATGCTGCAGGGACATAGTAAATGCCATAAAAATATTTACTTTGACAATTGGTGGTACTCTATCTTCTTTTTAGTGTACCACTATGACAGTTTATTGGACAATGAAATGCATATGATGGATGCATGAATTACTCTATTTGATGCAGATGCAATGCAGAACAATTATAGGATGATGCATGAATATTTTCATATTTTATCATGTATATGGTAAATGCAGTCTAACATGCACCTCTATGATGCTCAAGATGCAAAAATAACTATTTAAATACAAAACAAATTACATATAATTTTTTTTCTTTATGTTTGTTTGTTTGTTTTTTTTTTTAAAGAATGTAAAAGAATATGGTACGTATGTACAACATATATACTCTTTTTTTTTTATATTTCGCGTAAAAGAATGACGTTTAACGAAACTAAATGTTTATTTACATGTAAATTTATGTACATGTATAAAAATGGTATGTGTTTACTTACATTAAAAACAAAATTATTCTATGAACAAAATGGTTTTTTTTTAAAAAAGAAGGTAAGAGAATATGGTATATTTCCCAAAAAAAATAAATAAATATGAATACATATTTATTTTTCTTTCTTATTATTAAATAAACTGATTATTCACAAGTATTTACTTTTGATTGTTTTTTTTCTTTTTTTTAGCATGCTACAATTTTAAAATTTATGAAGTACAATGTATGCAACATGTTTATTATCTATTTATATTTATTTATTAAAAGACTGTACAGAGAAGAAAAAAATTAGGGATAGAAGACTTACCTTTTCTCTTCTTCTTCTCTTTTTTTTTTTTTTAGATTCGCAGGAAATTCCAGAGGGTGTAGGCATCATGCGCCAATGTTGCTGAGCTTTACGCCATGTTACCCGAGGCGGCGCAGCTCTTGGTGGAGGAGTCTGGTTTTAGTTTCTTCATGCATGCTTTTACCCACTTCACCAGTTACATGCCTGTCTTCGATGTGCTCAGGGACTTCTGGTGGGACACCATCCATACCTTCCACTTCAGCTAGGGGGAGGCGACCATGACCCCGTGTGATTTCGCCGCGATCACGGGCATTCCTACTAGCATAGGGGAGACCCTGGCTCCTGATTTCACTCTCCATCGGCATAGGGAGGAGGTAGTGGACCTCCTGGGTTTTGAGTAGGAATTTAAATCGACGGATGAGATTCTTATCGGCAGCGTTCGGAACTGGCTTCTTGACAATGCCTGGCGGGTGCCGACCAATGATATAACTGCCGTGACTCGAGTGGCGAGAGCGTTTCTATTTTTCTTTCTTGGCACATCGCTCTTCGCCAACTCCTCTACCACCCTGAGCGTTTCCGTCCTGGCTTGTCTGGCAGATTTTGATCGGATCCCTTTATATGACTGGGGACAGGCAGACTTGGCTGAATTATATGCTTCTATGGATAGGGCCAGCCGGAATGACTCGCCGACTCTGAATGGGTTTGCCCCAGCGTGGGAGGTACATGCCTTTTCCTGCTTTTCTCTCTCCTTCTTTTTTATATGTATACTTTTTTTTATTTATATTTTTTTTCTGCACACATTTTTCATTTGCTTTCTTCTATTTTTTTTTATTGATAACACATATTTTTTTTTCTCTCTCTTTTTTTTTTTTGCAGGTCTGGGCCTTCTCATTTTTTTCACTTTTCGCCAGGTTCTCTCATTCGGCGAGTTCACCAGCCTCCATACTTGTCCAAGTACGTAGATGATAACAGGGTTTACCCGACCCAGGACGGTGGTTGTAAGGATAGGGGAAGAGTGCTGGAGCAGATTGTTAGCTCGAGTCCTGGTACAGTGCACTTCCTTCCTTGAAAGGGTCTGGAGGGCCATTATGCTGTTACTTTGATGCTCAGCCGCTGCCGGATATTGATGGTTTCCATTATGGTGGATTCTTTATATATGGGCGAGCGGGTGAACCGTCAGCATCAGTCTGTCTTAGTAGCTCCAGTGGTGCCTCCTCGGCCTCCTTTCTGGGTGATAGAGCCCGATCGACTGCCTAACAGGTATCAGTACATGGGGAAATACCTCATGCCAGCGACAGATTATCCATTGATGGCGTATGAGGATTTCCTGAGATTAGTGCTGCATCCCCCTTTTCCTGCTCCTGTCGCGTCCAGGCGGCATTCTGATGCTTCTTCTAGGCCAGGGTCGTCTACTTCTTCTCTCGACGAGAACCTGATGTTTACAGAGCATGATCATATATTCTCTACCTTTCAGTATCAGTGGGGAGGTAGTACGGTAGAGCAGCTTCTTCCCGACGTCGAGATTCCCGAGGAGCATCGTGTCCCGGAGCAGGCTCGTTCGGTGTACACATTTACCTTTATTGTCTCTCTTCTATATTATTTATTTTTTTAATATATATATATATATATATATATATATATATATATATTTATTTATTTATTTATTTACTCGTCTCTTTTTTTTATACATATATACACTTTTTTTTTAGACTAACATATTTCCCTTTTTTTTTAGGTGAACGTGTCCACTTATAAGAAGCTGCTGCGGGGCGTTTTCAGCATCAGCAAACTTTATCAGAAACTCGCTGATGAATTTTCTTGCAGGGGAAGCAGCACAGTGCGGCGGCCCAGACGTCGAGATGATGATGATGATGATGACGATGACGATGATGATGATGTCGGGTCGAGCCGCGGCCGGGGCAGAGGTCGTGGATATAGAATCGGTGGCACAACGGGTCCCTGGGTCATGGGTGGTGGCCTTAACAGGAGTCAATCGTCCCGAGCACATTAGCTTCGGATTCCTGCGAATATTAGTAGCTTTTCTCTCTTTTTTTGTTATATTTTTGTAAAAGAAACTTGTACAGTTATTATGGTATAATGCAATATAAATGTATGTGATGCAATATATTATACATGCAAAACTAAATTCAAACAGAAAATAAAGATATACCAGACATCTAAAGGGTAATCGCACACTGTACTCTAAGAAAGGGAGTTTATGAGAATACACCTTTGGATCGGAGTGGGCTTTTCAGGTGATATCGGAACAAGAAAATGGCCGCATCCCTTATCATTTTGGTGCCCTATGGCTATTGAGCTCGTGCTCGTAGCCACCTTTTATAGCTTCTCTTTCTTTCTCGGGATCAGACGTAGGAACAGTGAAGTGTCGGACAATTAAACTAGAATACCAGGCAGATTTCTCAGCACAGTAACAAGCACTTGACGCGACCATATGGGGAGTATGGCGCGGCGCCAAGGGGCTTCTTTGGTGGTGCCATAGATTCTTCTATACAGCCACTGTTCATTCACTGTTTACGCACTGTGCACTGAACTGTCAGTTTTCTCAATTATCGGTATAAATTCAGACGGAGACCAGCCTGATTTCTCACCAATTCACTTCGTCTCTTTTCTTTAAAATTCACCAACTTCATCCTGTCCTTCCATTGCTCTTTTTAGGCACATAAAATCATTCGCATCTCTCTTTTTTAAATGGCTGCACGTATTCCCATGGCTCTGGAAATTGAAGTTTACGAGAATGCCCTGGATTTTTTGATTCTTTCCTTGCGATCTGACGAGAGGGACTGGTTTGATCATCTTTTTGGGTTCAGGTGCCTTCTGTCTTGGCGGAATGTCATTATTAATTGGGACATGTTGAGGGTAGCCGCCAGGTTTTGGTCTCCTCAGGACCACTTGTTTAACTTCGGCATGAATGAGATGTGTCCTACTTTTGAGGAGTTCTGCGCAATGCTGGGGGTGGCACCTACTCGTCAGATCGCAGTGCCCGCCTACAGAAGGCGTCCATATATGGCTATCCGTGAGTTTTTTAATTCTACCCACAGTGCTACTCCAGGATTCTTCAATGGGGAAACTTTTAATTTAATGGTTCTTCCTGGAGCCTTCACAGAATACAAGGAAGACGATGTGGACTATCTGCGGCGTAGGCTGACAGCACTCTTTCTCTGTTTGGTAGGGAGATACTTGATAGTAGGTCTACCCAGATTTGTCGATGCGCGGGTCGTTGACCTGGCATTACAGGCTCGAGATCACCGGCTGAACATTGTCCCGGTGATTTTGGCGGAGACCTTCGCAGGCCTGACTGCTTTTGCTATTGGTGATGAACTGTTCCCTACCGGTAGCCCCATTCTGGTTCATATGTGGCTAGAAGAGCATTTCCTCTAGGTTCAGGCTCCCGTTCCACATGGAGCTCCCTATGACCCATCATTTTATGGCATGCATGGGCATTTTCCTCAGACCAATTATTCTGAGATTGATTGGGCTGATCACTTTTATCGCCAGGGCTCGATGGACATAATCTGGGTCATTTGCCATTGGGAGATCCAACTTTTTCTTTGACATTCCGATGAGTACAGTCAAGTAGTCATGTTAGGTCTTCATCAGACTTCTTTTTATCAACCGGACCGGATGTTGCGGAAATTTGGAAGAGAGCAAGTGATCCCGGACACCACTTGTCCTATATACATGGGAATGGAGCTTACTGACGAGCGTCTGGGTCCCGCTATTCCGGGCATGTGGCTCAGAGATTCTGAGAGGCTAGAGGTAGCATATCCATATTCTGACTATATGCTTCTGTCCCTTGGGTATTTGGCATGGATCATGGTAGCTGCTGAGGGGCCATCTCGTACTATCCAGCGTGGACTAAGACATTTGCTTGGTCGCCATATAACTAATAGAGTGGATGCTCACCTGATGGAAGTAGGCGAGGACATTGATAGCTCGGGGTTAGTTGTTCCTCAGGCCCTGGATGCAGAATTCAGACGGGTATATGGCCTTAATACTCGAACGACCTGACATCTGCGAGTCCCAAAGAATACATCTCGCAGATTGAGCAATGTCGGGGCCTACAAAGATAACCCATGGAACAAGAAGTAGCTACTCCTCCTCCCGAGGCCGATTTGGTGCGGCTCACGAGAGCTAGCGGTCACGAGCCTCCGCGGCTGAGCTTGGCAAGCAGGCAGGACAATCCATGGGAACAAGAGATAGCTGTTCCTCCTCCCCCACCTGTATGGGGTACTGGTTTCAGAAATGATGGAGCTGGTCCGAGCAATATAGCTGTTCAGGAGAACGGGGATGCTGACGATGAAGAGGGAGACACGCCCGGTGGTTCTCATGCTGATGAGTCTAGGGCTTCTTCTGCGCCTCGCAGAAGGAGTATATGGGCCCTGCTCGGTGGACGCCGCAGGCACTGATAGACCGCTCGGGGGCTAAGACTGCAAGATAAGGAATTGTTTCTGGGACAACAAAGGGGGTATAGGCAGTATATATAGATATGTACAATGCAATCAATGTATAATATAGATGTCTTAGTAAATATTCCTAAGTTGCACCTTAGGACCTGTAAAATTATATTTTAGTGTTTTAATATGAGCTTTTTGTCGTGGTTTTTCTTCTTTGTCAGTCAAGCCTCTGATGCACTAGAGACTTGAGGTGGTATGCTGAGGACTTCAAATAATGCCTTCCCTCTCCTTTTTACCTCCTTATTAATTTTTTTTTGGTGCTCTAACTTTTGCCTAGGCTGCCCTTTCGGGTTTTCAACCTAGCGAGCCCTTATTTCTCCTTTTTATTTTTGTTGTTTTTTTTATGCCCTAATTTTTGCCTAGGCCGCCCTTTCGGGTTTTCAGTCTAGCGGGCTGGAGAGGGAATAATTTTCTAGATAGAATGGCTCAGGCATAGTACCTTTTAAGTTTGTCGAGGTTGAAGGGCTGGACAAGATGTGACGCCCCGCTCCTTTGTTATCTCGGTTTGCGTGCTATACTTGCACTCCTTCCTTTGTCGACTGTATGATTGGTTTGCGAGAGGGTCTAGATATGTTTGAGAGACCATATTAAGACCAAAACATTGTTAAGAGACCCCATATAGTTGTTGACTTGCTAAAGTCACGAGTCGTGACCCGACGATAGTCGGAATGCGACGCGATTGAAGGATTGCTTGCGTTTTGGGTTCGTGACCTCGGTTTAGGTCCTAGACCTCTTTAAGATGGTTTGTTAACATGTTTAGATACATTAGACTTCAAGTTGGAGGTGTTCCTTAAGTCTATCGAAGATTTGGGAGTTTTGGAGATAGCGTTCGTCTCTATCGCGTAGTTCGAGAATCGAGTCGCGTAATCGCCTCTCCTTTGGGATTCTTATTTCCCTAAGTTGTTATTCAACTTTCTAGAAGTATTTGAGCTTCTTCATTAGCCCTTAGACTTGCCTTAAAAGTCTCCTTTCATTGCTCGTTTGATTTCGAGTTCGTTCGTCGTCCCGGTTGCACGTTGTTGCACCCCTTCCCGGTTTCGCTCCGAGTTGTTTCGGGAGTTGTTCGGGTGTGTTTTAGACTTGTTTTGAGTTGGGTTAGACCTTAGGATGGTTGCCCATAAGTTTGGGATCATTTAGATCAAGTTTAGACCAAGTTTTGGAGGTTCAGGAGCCGAGGCGGCCGCATGGGATGGAGTGAGGCGCCGCCTCGGAGCACCCTTGTGCGAGAGGAGACTGAGGCGGCCGCATGGAGCTAGGTGAGGCGCCCGCCTCACTGCTTGGCTGCTACGGGATTTTTCTTCCCTGTTTTGAGCTAGGTCGTGAAATGCCTATCCTACCCCACTTTAAACCCCCTCTAAACCCTTCTAACTACCCACACTTAGTCCTAATCAAGTCCTAACACTAATTAGAGGTTAATTTAGTTTGATTAAGTGTTTGATTACTCCAACATTCACTAATTGCACTTGAGAAATCCCTTTGTGCCCTTCTCTTGATTGGAGGTATAAATACACAACCTTAGCCAAATTTGAGAAAACTCTTCATTTGTTCATCCTATTCTTTCAAGTTAGAGAGAGAGAGTTGGGGGCTTGAGTTTTGAGCCCTAGCTTCATCTTCTTCCTCCGATCCCCAAGGATTCCACCGTTAGATCGCCGCCAAACTTCGGATTCTCGACGAGTGCAACGAAAGGAACGACTTCACCGTTTGGATTTGGATTCTCTTGAGTTTTCACTCAAGCTAGGTAAGTTACCTTCTTTTGATTTTGGTTCATTGGCCCTAAGGAAAACAACTTGTATGCTATTTGTGGGCAATGAACAACTTGTATGCTATGTTTGCCCAATTTTGGGGATTTTTGAAGTATGAACTTGTTAGGGGTATTTGTAGATGACTCATGCTTATTGATGTATATGATTACTCTTCATTTTGTGTTCCTAGGCTTGAGCATGCTAGAAATCATGCCTTTATGCTATTTGGGTTTATGGTGGAATTATGCCTACGATTGGGGCTTTGGGTGTATGAACTCACATGATAATATGAGTAGGGTCATTTAATTGAAATTGTATGATTTATGAAATGGGTTTGATCTATGTTGGGATTATTTGTGGATTTTAGACTTGAGAGTCAATTCCCAACTATTGGAGAATTATTGATAATTGATGAGTTATGTAAATTATGAACTTAGTATTTAGACTCAACGGAGTCGCAATAAGTTCACTAGAGTGTTAATGAACTCGGGTTGAATCCCTACGATATTTGGGTTTGATTGATTATGGTTATGATGAATTCTTGGACTTTTAGGCTTGGGAAACAAGCCCAGATTATTTTTTGGGAGAATTATTATAAACTTGAATGATGTGCTAAGTTTGGGTTGTATGAAATGCGATTTAATGAAATGCGATTAAGACTCAATGGAGTCATTTTAGGTTCAATAAGATGTTATGAGTTTAGGTTGGAATCCTACGATGTTCGGGTTTGGTTATTTGATCGTGAGTACCCGAGCATTTCCGATTGTGTCCCATTTGTGACACCCACCACATAGAAGCTTATCGGGGATTTAATTAGAGCGTGCTCAGAGCACGGAGCATTAGAGACCAACTTTATGATCTCGTATTACCTTAAGAAATGATTATTTGAATGAGTTCTCTTAGGGAATTTGGTTACAAGGCACATGGAAGCACTTGCAAGAAAATGACTACGGCTTAATTTTAGTACCCTTGAGATTGGTTTGTGAATGCCGGTATGTATGACAATTGGGACTACTTGAGTCCTGTGCCTTTAAGCAACGCCTAAAATGCTAAGTCTTGAATTATGATTGTTCTTAGACCAAGTGATAGTCCAGGTTTGACCTTGGCAGAGGGTATAGCAGCCTCACATTGTGATTTCTTGAGCTATATGCTACTTTCGATTTGGTGACGACTTGAGGATTATGAGTACCTCATTATGTGGTTCTTTGACTAAACTTGTAAGTTGGTTGAATTTATTAAGTATGTGCGAAATATGTGCATTGTTGAAATTGGTGTGTAGAGCTTTATGTCCTACTTGGTTTGGTATGCCGCAATGGCGGTCTTGGTTCTTGTTTGAGCATGAGGTAATTATCTACTTGTGCATTGCATTGAGTCAGTAATTGGTTTATTATTCAGAGTCGGGGTGGAGACGATGCATCGCCTTCGCAATTATGGGATTCGTGCTCGCTATGGATCGCCGCGCTGAGGACTCCACACACACCTCTCCTTTGTTGGCCGCGGTGGGGAAGCCACTGCCGTATCGGTTAAGTGCCGCGTTGGCTTGCTATTGAGATCGAGTAGCCCTCGGCTGACGATCGATGAATTCACATACCATCGATGCACGAACCCGGATATATTGTGTATTGCGGGAGCAACACAGCGGGCGTTTGGGTATCTTCTCAACCCTTATGTGGCTTACTACGAGCACTTACATGAAAGATAACGTGATATGTGATTCATGAAGTTCATGAGCTTGATGACTTATCACAGTTTATTTGTTGGTATACGATTAGGATGCCATGATTTTATACATGCTTGTGCATTATGCCATGCCACGCCATGCTATGCCATACATTGCATTTAGTAACTTCTTGGGTCATTATGACTCATTTAGTGTGTTTGTTTTCCTTAGTTTTCATTGAGCTCGTTAGTAGCGTTGAAGCTTGAGGCGCTTGATCGATAAAGGTGGTCTTCAGGCGATAGCTTGGGTTTATTAGTATTATTGTATTTACTATCTTGTGAGACACGGACGTGAGATTGTAAGCTTTTACTTGGGTAGTTATGTTAGTATTATGTTATTGTATTATTTTGGTAGCCGACTCGTTGATCATTGTATCTTTAGAAGTTATTCCCTTTTATTATTAGAGCATGCTTTAGCTCACTCATTCTAGTAATGTTGGTATTGTCATCTCAGACGGCGTTAGTAGTGAGACTTGTTTAGTTGTTAGAATTTGAATATCTTATTCATTAGTTGATTTATCCCTCAGGCATGTTATAGCCGTTGAGTTGTCGTTTATCGGGTTGGAATTCTTGTTGTTTTGCCGGCCTTAGGTTGCCGATGGTTTGTTGTGCGTCTTGTGATGTTTGCGTCACGCAGTAAATGGAGATTTGTCGAGAGATAGTCGTCTCTCGGCTTGGTATTCCTTAGTTTAAAACTATAGGTTGTGGTCCCATTTATGAATTGCTTCCTTGATTTTAGTTTTGGTTATTACGTTTTTTGCCGTTATGGCTTTTCATTCTGTTTAGAGTTTGTTGGTTCACTCTTGACTCGCGCCACTACGCTTAGCGGGTGCTTGTCCATCTTTTAGCTTGTCTTGACACGACCTTGGATTCGCATTGGGGTTCGGGTCGGGTTGTCACCGATTGGTATCGAGCTATAGGTTAGCTATTTCACGGGATAGGTTCCTTGGCCTTGT
>JABEVN020003434.1:0-18288 GCA_013146195.2 Codonopsis lanceolata | reverse complement strand
CTCTACAATACTGACTGGCAATGGACAAGGGAAACGTCTATGTCGTGGACTTAAATCTTCTAGGAGATTCTCAAGCCTTTGCCTAGTAGCTAACAATGTTCGTGACAACGATTGGCTATGGCACAAGCGTCTCGATCACCTCAACTTCAAGCACCTCTCCAAGCTCTCCAAAGAAGGGCTTGTCAAGGTCTACCTACGATTGTGCCGACCATGACGAAGTTGTAAAGCTTGCCAACTAGGAAAACTTTCCAAGTCTTCCTTCAAAAGAAAGTGTCTTGTCTACAAACGGACCTCTTCAACACGCATATGGATCTCTTTGGACCAATCACTACGTCATTTACGGAGACAAGTATACACTTGTAGTAGTTGACGACTACTCTTGGTTCACATGGATTGAAACAATTACTTCAAAAGATGAGACGTATGATCTAGTCACCGCTCTTTTCAGAAGACTTCAAACTCAAAAGCTTGAAGACATTAGTGACATAAGATCAGACAATGGCACTAAATTCAAGAACAATGGTGTAGAAAGATACTGTGATGACCACGGGATCGGCCACAACTTCTCTGCTGCCGGAACTCCTCAACAAAATGGTGTAGCTGAACGGAAGAGCAGAGGCGATTGAAGCGGCAAGAACAATCTTTGGCGAAGCTAAACTTCCAAAGTATACGGGAAGAAGCGTCAACTCTGCATGTTTTACCCAAAACAGATCCCTGGTAAACAAGTTTCATAATAAAAATCCATATGAAGTATGGAGAGGAAGAGCCCCAAATATATGATTTCTTAAAATCTTCGGCTATAAATGTTTTATTCTTCATAATGGAAAAGAATATAGAGGAAAATTTGATGCAAAATCAGACGAAGGAATTTTTCTGGGGTATTCCAAACATTCAAAAGCATTTCGCATTTTCAGTAAAACTCATTTGAAAATTTTAGAATTTGTGCATGTTTCTTTTGATGAATATGACTTGTTAGAGCCTAGAAAGGCTCCGAATGTTGCTAATGATTCGATAATGATGAGGCAGTACAAATACATCATCTACTTCCACTCCTCATCGAAACGTGGTACTGGCTGAGACCCTTCGATCTGGTAACCCTTCGGCAGACTTGAACTCTGCCGATACTGGGTTCAACTCTTGTTGACCCAGAACCCATCTCTTACTGCTTTTACCCCAAACACCTTTATAGATCACTCATCCTTCTTGTTCACCAGAAAATGAAGGTTTTGAAGATCTTATCTCTTCTAAACCAGATTTTGGTGAATCTCCTTCTCAACCTACTCCGAATTCTTAAGGGAAGAACCCACCAGAAGTGATCTTCCTCCAACCATTATTGAAACAAGAGATCATCCTATTTCTCAAATCAATGGTGATCTCAACACAGAGTTTATAGAAATAAAGTTCGAGAAGAGACTATGTTTGCATATGCATTCGTATCGAACTCGAGCCAAAGAAGATTGATGAAGCTATCGAAGATCATAAACTGGATTGAAGCTATGCAAGAAGAGCTGAACCAGTTTGAAAGATGCAAGGTGTGGAGCTTAGTTCAAAGGCCGTGATCATCCATTATCGGCACCAAATGGGTTTTCGAAACAAAAGAGATGAAGATGGAAATGTCACCGTAAACAAAGCTAGGACAGGTTGCTCAAGGCTACCGACAGGGAAGAAGGAATTGACTTCGATGAAACATTTGCTCATGTTGCTAGATTAGAGGCAATCGAGACTCTTTCTAGCCTATGCCTCATTCATGGACTTCAAAGTGTATCGATGGATGTAAAGAGTGCCTTTCGAATGGTGATCTTCAAGAAACGGTATACGTTGAACAGCCTCCAGGATTTGTCATTTCAGACAAACTGGATCATGTCTACCGACTCAAGAAAGCTCTCTATGGCCTAAAGCAAGCTCCCAGAGCTTGGTATGAAACTCTATCCAAGTTCTTAATAGAACAAGGATTCGTGAGAGGAAGGATAGACACTACTTTATTCATTCTCAAGCACAAAGGTCATTCTCTTAGTACAAATCTATTGTGGACGACATCATCTTTGGATCAACTAACCAAAGCATGTGTAAAAGATTCGAGAAGCGATGAAAAGCAAGTTCGAGATGAGCATGATGGGTGAACTTACCTACTTTCTAGGATCTGCAGATTCAACGGACTTCGATGGAATCTTCATCACCAAACCAAATATGCAAAGGAACTAATCAAGAAATTTGGTCTTGATTCAGCTAAAGGATTTGAGACTCCAATGTCTACCGACTGCCATCTTGATAAAGATGAAAAGGGAAAGCAAGAGAACATGACCAAGTACCGAGGAATCATAGGTTCACTTCTTTACCTTCGCCAAGACCGACATTATGTTTGCCGTTTGTGTTTGTGCAAGATTTCGAGGCGGATCAAAGGAATCACACTTGCTTCGCCAAACGTATCATCGATATGTTTCAACAACAACAAATCTAGGCATACGGTATTCCAAACACAACAACTTTGACCTAGTTGGATACTCGGATGCATTATGCGACTGCAAAGTGAAGAGAAGAAGCAGCACGGTGACTTGACTTGTCAATTCCTTGAAATAGACTTGTCTCATGGTCTTGCAAGAAACAAGGTTCGGCTTGCAAACTCAACCACGTAGGCAGAATACATTCTTTGCCAGCGGCTATTGCTCTCAACTCCTATGGATGAAGCAACAACTAGTGGACTACAACATCAAGGACGCAAATTGTCCAATTATGTGTGACAACACATCGGCAATTTCGAGTCTCCAAAAATCCAAGTGATGCACTCAAAGACAAAGCACATTGATATCCGTTATCACTTCCTCAAAGATCATGTGGAGAAAGGTAACATCGATGCGGAATATGTTCCAACCGAACATCAATTGGTGACATTCTCACAAAGCCACCGGATGCCACCAGTTTGCTTATTTAAGGAGAAATCTTGGTATGATTGATCCTACCGCTTAATTTCAAAGTTTTATTACTTTCTTTCATAGGTAGACTTAGTTTTAGGCGATCAGCGAAGACGTAAGTTTCCCTTGAGCGGAAGACTTAAAGGTTAGTATCTTTACTTAGTCTATTTTTATTAAAGAGGTTTCTAAAGCAATAAAGGGGGCCAAGGATAAAATTTGGTACTCAGAAAATATCTTAAGTTCCCGCTTTTGCACTAAATTTTTTTATTTAAATAGACCTTGAACCGCCTTTTCCAAACCTTTACGAAACCCCTTTGTCTAAAATATTTCTCTCTCTATTCAAACTCTCTATCTGTAATCGCTCTTTATTCAGAAAATCTTCTTGTTTCTTCTTCTCATCAACATCAATGGTACGTTCTTCTCTACTCTACTACTTGAAATTTATCGTTTACTATTTTGCATTTCATTTCATAACCTAAATTGTTTTGGATTACAAACGGTCACTTTCGAGTTTCTTACAGTAATCGCCATTGTTGTTCTTAAAAACCTAGAAACTAACAGTCGTTTATATGCTTTCAATGTTCACTCTCTTGAAAAACCTTCTGTTATACATTTCTATGGATTGCTTACACTAAACATTCTAGGTTTTCAAGTTTTCATTCCGAAAATTTTCAATAAATCTCAGAAAAACTTGAAATCGCAGCTTGTTTAACCCTTGCAGTAAAAAGCCCTAATTTTTTATTGCATTTCTTTCAGGCAAAAACATCAAAATCAAAGCGTGACAGCAGGAAGAAGCTAGACCCAGAAACCGACATTCCTCCAAGTTTGGATGTCAACCTTCCGGGATATCCTACCTTTCCCGCTGCTCATGACGTCATCATTGCCCTGGACCCAAAACTGTATATACCCGGGATGTGCATTGACCTCCAGTCAGTCTGCACTATAGCCGCCGGAGTCAAGGCATGCGAGGACATGAATGCCTCTGGAGTTCTTCCACTCTTCTGCCTCAACGACAAAGACTACAGCATTTTCTTGGTAGAAGAGTTCTACCAAAGGATGGAGCTTATGAACAAGAATGCTCTGCGTGGATGGATTAGAGGCTGTCCTATCTCAATCACCGCCAAGACCATCTCCACCATCATTGGTGTGCACTTTGGTGGCGCTCTTGAATCAACCATTGTTGAGGCCAACCATGCTTGGGAAACAATGAGGGGAGTTGATACCCCTAGAGAACCACAAGGGAAGATGCTGAGGAATCTCTTCCCGTTGGACGTCTACTGCACAAGCCACCTAATGGACAAGGGGCTTCTATTCAAAAGTGGTGCTCATGATATGTTCACGGCACAACAGCTGAACCTTACCTGTGTTGTCTTCATTCAAACCCGTCTCAACTACGGTGCCATCATCTTCAATGAGCTAAAGCAGTGGGTGGAAAGAGTGAAGAACAACCCCACCTGCAAACGCCCATTCGACAGGCTGATCAACGCTCTTCTCCGAGACAATGAGGAAGTCAATTCTTCCTTAAAAGAGGAGGAGCTTATAGTGGTGGCCAAGGAGAAGCAACTAACCGCCTCGTTCTTCAACAAATACTCTAAGTATGAGAACAAGCGAAGGCTGCAGAAAGGTCTTTCGCCCATCTCCATTGACAAAGTGGCTAATCCTGTACCGATCATAGTGACTCGCTTCAATATGGAAGATTATGACGCGGCTAGCCAAACTCTCAAAAAGGCTTCTGCTAAATTCAACGAACAAGTTGCCCAGTCTCTTCACCAGAAAGCCAAAGATCTGGCTGATGAAGCAGAACAGCTCTTACGGGTAAAGCAGAAAGCCAAGGGCAAAAAGACAAGGTTGGAAGAAGTAGTACCAACTGAAGAGGAGCAGACAAAGTGGATTCGGAAGGAGATGAAGGAAGGGCAAAAGGATAAGACTCCAGCCAGACCAACTCCATCACCTTCCCAACCAACCTCTTCTTCCCAACCCTCTTCCAAAACCAAAAGACCACCCTCACCCTCACCTGCACCCACTCCTAAACCAAAATGAAGAAGACTTCGTAAAACCTTTGAGGACCAGCCACCTGCAGACATTCCCACCTCTACCGATGACGCAGCTGAGTCTCCTATTCAGCCGCTGAGGAAGAAAAGGAGGTCTGCTGGTACCAAGCCCTCTACCACCGCATAACCTACTACCGACAGCCAACCCTCTACCAATAACCAACCATCTACCAACCCTCCAAGCCAACCTATTCCTCCTGAGTCATCTACTCAGAGGAATTCACCACCTCCGGAGGAGTCTATCCCTCAGGAGGAGCCTACCCGAACCCCAACTCCTCCTCCTCCTTCACCCTTCAACTACTCTCCTAACCCATCTACCCCTACCTAACCTCACCAAACCCAACCAACTTCATCAACAACACCACAACCAACTCAAAACCCTCCTACCAAACCAATAGACTCTGCCTCTGCCAAGTTTCTCTTTGAGCTTTCCTCAGTGGCAGATCTTTTCTCTTCTGATCAACCACAACCTCCACCTCTCCTTCATAAACCCAAATCCCTTTTCTATCCTTCCCCATCTTTCTGGTTCTCCACCGAACCTTTACCCGAATCTTCCTTTGTCAGTGAAAATTCTGACACTGACATTGAGTTCGATTCCCCACCAACCCCTCCTCCCCCTCCACCTCAAACTATCTCTTCCTCTACCGACACCATACCAACCCAAGACTCTTCCTCTTCCGACTCCATCACTCCTCCTCTCCAACAGTCCTTCCGGCCAGTGTCTCCTGAAGCCACTACCTCTGCAGGCACCGCTCCTTTTCACATTGGTCAGGCAACATCATCTTGTCAGCCGGCCAATGCTGAAATTTTGTCAAGGCTGGACGCCATCTATGAACGACTAGGCGCTCTCACTAGCATAACTACCGCTACCGCTGAGATAGCCACTGCCGCGTCCAAGGCCAATGATCGCACTGCTGCTCTTCTGCGCCAATTTCAAGAAGATGTATGGACTCGTTTTGGACAGATGCGACACGATTTCACAGACGTCAAAATCAATATTGAAGCTCAACGCGACGAATGTGTCTGTATCTGTTCCTCCCTCTTCTACGTGCTATTCCATGCAATCACTCTACATCTCGGCAATGGCCGCCCTCCTGTCCTAGAGCTCAGCAACTTAGCTTGAGACTCTGCTCACAACATTATGAACGCTCATCGTGATCGTGATCTGGCCATCACGGAGGAGAAGCAAATGAGATCTATCAACCGAATGCTGATGGAAGAGAACAATCGTCTTCGTGAAGAACTCGACTACCGCTCTCATTCCACCAGACCTCCCACAGATGCCGATGACGAGTACGAACGAAGACTGGAAGAGCTAGAGAGACAGCGTAGGGAGAAGGAAGCAACAGACAAAGGAAAAGGGAAACGACCTTGGTAAATTATGTATCTATTTTTCCCTTAACCTTGGTATTCATTTTATCTTTTGTAAACTCTGTACACATTAAACATCTTGTTTATAATACAGAAGATTATCTGCTTTTCAAAAATTGTCTTATGTTTAAATTCTTGTTCTTTCATTTTCTATATATGCTTAGAATTTAAACACTCAGTTTAAATTTATTTGAACTATTTTACTACTAATCTGTGCGTTGTTCCATTGATTTCCTTATCTTTGTATGCACATAGAATAGTCCTTACACTTGAGGTGCTCTGCTGTTTGATAGAGGCATGTCTTCCGCTATTAAATGAATAAATCTCTTAGACATACTATTATCTATCACATAGTCGGTTATAGCCTTCATTTGTAGTAATGATGACCAGATATAAATAGGAGGAGATTGTTGATTCTTATTTTGTTAGATTTATATCTGTTCATACATTACCCTAGTTTTATACTTCAATGGCTAATCGGGTTGCGTATCGATTAGCGTGGCAACTGTGTATAGAACTTTGTCAAGTATAGTTTTTATAGGACTTCACAGGTTCAGCGGAAGACCTCTTCAAAGCTTCACCGGAAGACCTGCTTCAACATACAAACGGCAGACCTTGTGTACACCTGGTCATTCATGACGTGTCCTGTCCATCAAAGATTAATGGATCAATTTAAATTCATCCTTATCCATGTTTGAATTTAAATTGAGATATTCCCTGACACCTCAAACCTGCCGAAAGCAGCTTTCCGAAAAGCAGGAAGACTTTTCACACGGCTGAATGCGGAAAAGCAGGCGTCACCTACTGCTCGCAACAACTCTCTCAGATCTGACATCAAGATTGCCCAACTTCCAGAAGATCTCAGTAATCATTTCCTGCTCTATATCTGTGAAGACGAAATTTCTGACTGACAGCCCCATGCATTTAATGCATTCAACCTAATAGAGCTATTAAGTCTTCGTCTTCTCCAACGGATCTTTTGAGTGCACCTGCTATAAATGTTGTCATTAAAGACTAAAGAAACCGACATCGATCGAACACTTGAAGAATTGCTCTGAAATTCAATAACTCTAAGTCTTACAACTCAGTGCATTCAACAGATCTTCAACAGATCCAGAAGTCCTCGTCAACAACAAGAAGTCGTGCATCAACATTTACTGTTTTACTTCTTGTTGTTATTCATTCAATAAATATACTTCTGCACGAATTAAATATCTTGTTTTCACAGATATTTAATTCCCTAGACCCCAAACACAAGTCAATATTTTGTACACGATCCATTGGGAATATTCTTTGTAATAGATCTAAGTGGAAAACATAGTGCACTATTTAAATCCAAGGTTGGCTGCCTTGGTGGTGGACGTAGCACTCTTTATAGTGTGAACCATCCCAAAATACTTGTGTTAATTCCTTACTGTTTGTCTACTCTTTTATCTGCTTAATACTTCAGTTATCATTACCCTTTACAGCATATTTAAGTAAACTGTTAAGGTCTACCGGTAGTCCTTATCGGCAGACCTGATTCAGCCTTATTGAAAGACTTCCGCTACTTCAATCTTTTCAATAGATTGAAAGTACCTTTCAAAGAACTTACTTAAAAGTTTTTAAGTGTATAATAAGCTATTCAACCCCCCCCTTCTAGCTTATTATTGTGCCCGTTGGGACCCACACTAGTCTACACACTCCGCGGCTAAACATGTCGGAGTACATAATAACCAACAATAATATGTAATTAAATAAGCATGGCTCGACTAACATTTGTCGGCTCACAAAAACCAAGTACTAATAATTTACAAGTACAATAACCAAGTAAATACACAAGCTTACTACCCATAGTGAAGTCTATATAACTTCACTTCCCAACGTCCTTTCCAATAAAACCAAGGTTACAAAACTAATAATAGTAGCAACCTTCTAAACCAAATCTCACTTCTATCGTAGAGTCGGCGGATTCCCTCGAATTACTAGCCCGGCTCGAATCTAAGGAAAACAAAATAAACGAGTAAGTCTATTGATTCTTATGTTAGATTTATATATGTTCAGTACATTACATTAGTTTTATACTTCAATGGCTAATCGGGCTGCGTATCGATTAGCGTGACAACTGTGTATAGAACTTTGCCTAGTATAGTTTTTATAGGACTTCACAGGTTCAGTGGAAGACCTCTTCACAAGCTTCACCAGAAGACTTGCTCAAAGCTTACAATCGGCAGACCTGGTGTCCACCTGGTCTATCATGACGTATCCTATCCATTCAACGATTTTTTAGATCAGTTTAAATTTATCTCATCTCTGTTTGAATTTAAACTGAGACATTCCCTAACACATCAAGCCAGCCGAAAGCAGCTTTCCGAAAAGCAGGAAGACTTTTTGCTCGAAACAGTGAAAGCAGGAAAAGCAGACTGTCTCCTACTGTCTGTAACAACTCTTAGATTTGACACCTAGATTGCCCACTTTTCGAAGATCTCAGAAATCATTCCCTGCTCTAGCTATCTGTGAAGACGAATTTCCTGACTGACAGCTCCATGCATTTAATGCATACCCAATAGAGCTGTTAAAGTCTTCGTCTTCTCCAACAGATCTTTTGAAATGCACCTGCTATAAATGCTGCCATTGAAGACTGAAGACACAGAGATAAGATACTGTACAGAATCGATTGAACACTTAAAGATTGCTCTGAAACTCCATAACTCCAAGTCTTACAGCTCAGTGCATTCAAGAGATCCTTAACAGATCTAGTAGTCCTCGTCAACAACAAGAAGCCGTGCATCAATATTTATTTCTATACTTCTTGTTGTTATTCATTCATTAACTATACTTCTGCACGAATTAAATATCCTGTATTTACAGATATTTAATTCCCTAGACCCCAAACACAAGTCAATATTTTGTACACGATCCATTATGAATATTCTTTGTAATAGATCTAGTGGAAAACATAGTGCACTATTTAAATCCAAGGTTGACTGCCTTGGTGGTGGACGTAGCACTCTTTATAGTGTGAACCATCCAAAAATACTTGTGTTATTTCCTTACTGTTTGTCTGCTATTTGAACTGTTTAGTACTTTGATTATCTTTATCCGTTTTACAGCAAAACTTAAGTAACTTGTAAAAGGTCTACCTCCCTTATCGGCGGCACGGAACAACTACTTTGAAGGTCTTCCGCTACTTCAATCTTTTCAATAGATTGCAAGTACCCTTCAAAGAATTTACTAAAAAGTTTTAAGTGTTCAATAAGCTATTCAACCCCCCCCCTTCTAGCTTATTATTGTGCCCGTTGGGACCCACAAAGTCATAATGACTTAGTAAGCTACTAAAGATGCAATGTCATGGCATGGTATTATGCTCAAAATAATACATATACATCTCATATCATACTTATGATGTATCATTTCATGGTATAATTCTCAACATAAACCAATTCTCATCCATAGACATACAGAACATAGTTCTACATCATTCATCATAAAGTCATTCATATCATATAGAATATGCATCTCAACTCCAATAACATGTAGCATGTTATTTCCACATTTACTTATCACCAAACCACATAAACCAATTACGCCATGAGTTTCATAATTCTTCATTTATCACAACTCATATAATAATTCATGAATGGGAGACTATTGTTTCCATTCTAATCATAAATAGCATGTTATATTTTCAATATAACATAAATCATAAAAATCGTCATTTCATTAGCATGTTATATTTTCATTAAAACATTTCATCAAGTAATCATCATCTCATATAATCATATCATTAACCTCGTAGCACAACAATTCATATAAGTGCTCGCAAATAAACATGTGTAATAAGAAACGTAAATCGAACTGTTACAACCAAAATCCGGGTCCAATGCCCAACCAAACTTACCATGGGATTCATCCTCAAACCAAAATCTAGGTCCAACACCCAACTGATCATACCTTGGGTTTCATCCTCAAATGATCACATCT
The DNA here is from genome assembly GCA_013146195.2 of Codonopsis lanceolata. NCBI lineage: Eukaryota > Viridiplantae > Streptophyta > Magnoliopsida > Asterales > Campanulaceae > Codonopsis > Codonopsis lanceolata. The sequence continues at coordinate 7,994 of JABEVN020003434.1, read as the reverse complement.
CATCAGTTTCCCTTAATGAGTACTTGTTACATTCATCCAATCCCCGGATGAGAAATGGGAGCTCGAAATTAGGCTAGATGGCTCTATCTCAAGACCACATCCCACTATTGGCCAAATAGTGAGGAGAAAAGGAACCAATGCAACGATTCATGGCGAATGTTCCCAAAGGCTATGAATCGTTCCATTGCCGACACTACGACCAAACCGCCAGCTGGACTCAAACTCAAGCACATGTAATATATACTCACATACTCAAATAAATGAAAAGTACAACACACCGTACTAATCCAATCAAGTAGATATTTACTTTTTAAATCACATAGTTATGCATTTTTATGCTAACTATCATACAAACACATTAGAGCATTAATATCAAGTCTCTAATACCCAAGTGTTCTTCATACACTGGAAAACGCTCGCAAGCTTAACCTCCATCAAAACTACCCCAAATTCCGTAGGATCTTAATATATGATTCACTATATTCATATTAGTCCCATAATCGACTCCGTTGAGTCATTTCTACCCTTTTCAAATTTTAAGGCATAGAAGCCATTTGCATCATAGCCCTCCTATTATTCATTAGCTATTATTCATGGTTAAGTTCTCAAAGTTAGCAACATTGTGCAACCCAACAATCCATACCTTCCCAACAAAAACCCCAAAACATGGTTCATAGGTCAACACTTAACATTTAAAGTCAACCATCACATTTCAAGCATGTATCTCAAGTTAGCATTTAATCAATCATGTTTTCATCCAAAATAACCATTTATCTCAACAAGATGTAAATTCATCTAGCATGCTCATAATCAAGATATAAATTCATCTAGCATACTCATAACTTTCAATTCATGAATTAGTGTTGACCAACATACTCTTATATGCATAAAAGTCAACTCAACCCAATAAAGTCAAACATTACATTTTAATCATGTAATTCAAAATGATAATTCATTATTCATGCTCAAAACCAAAAGTTCATGAATTAGATATTAACATACTCTTATATATGTATGAAAGTCAACTCTATTCTTAAAAGTCAAACGAAACATTCAAACATGTAATCCATTGTGTTGATTCATTTTTCATGCTTAGAATAAAAATTCAAGATTCATCAAGTATACTTCCAAACCTTAAACCCATAACATGTGTGATTCCAACAACTCATAATATTCCATAAAATTCCCCAAAATTATTCATATAATCAAGAACCCATTTGCTACATCAACATATAGTCAAACCCTAGGTTTTAGGAATTCATGGCTATCATGCTCAAGGTCCAAACTTACAAGATGAGGTTCATTAATATACTCTATTAATCATAGAAAGCATCCTATTCATGCTTCTAACAAGTTCACCCATCAAAAATCAAAACTCAAAATAAAATCACACACAACATGCTTGTGTACTCATTGACCTCAAATAGCAAGCCTCTTTGCTTTCCTTAGGGCCAATGAGCACAAAATCCATAGAAAAGGGAGTCTAGTAGCTTACCTAGCTTGAGTGAAAACTCAAGAGAATCGAAATCCGATCGGTGAAGTTGTTCTACTCGTCGAGGGCTTCATGAATCCAAAGTTTAGAGGCGATCCAACGGTCGGATCTCCATGGATTTGAGGAAGAAGAAGCTAGGGCTTCAAACTTCCATGGACTCCCACTCTTTCTCTCACTATACGTATTAGAAGAAGGGGAAGAATGAAGGAATTTTCTGAATTTTTACGAAGGGAATTGGTATTTATACTTCCACAACTAATGAGGGCACAATAGAGATATCCTTGGTACAATTAGTGATTGTTAGATGTAATTAACCCCAAATCAAACTCTAATTAACTCCCCAAACATGTTAGGACATGATTAGGACTAAGTATGGGTGTTAGGAGGGGTTTAGAGGAGGTTTAGTGGGGGTACAATAGGAAAATCACTCCAAAAAACCAAACAGGGACAGGTCTGATTCGGCACCCATGCGCTCGCATGGTGCCAAGGCATGCGACCGCATCCCCCTTACAACCCATTGAAGACAATTTCTGCAACCCTCGTTCGGTCACGGTCCTTCCCGCATGCAACCGCAAGCCTTAAAGCTTCGAAACGGCCTATAATTCAACCCTTAAAGTCCTTAAACACTTAGCTAAACAAACCAAGTCTCAAAACCACTTTCAAAGTAGGTCTAAACTCCCAAAAACAACACCCAAAACAACTCGGAGCGAAGAATGCATCCAACTAGAAGTCTAACACATCTAAAAATGTTATTCAATCATCATGTAAAGATCTAGGACCAAATCGAGGTCAGAAACGCAAAACGCAAGCAAACTCTGAATCGTGTCGCATTTCGACTATCGTTGAGTTACGACTTGTGACTTTAGCAAGTCAACAACTATATGGCATCTCTTAATAGTATTTTGGTCTTAATGTGATCTCTCATACACATCTAGACTCTCTCACAAGCCAAACAAGCAATCAACCAAGGAAGAAATGCGAGCATTACACGCAATTCAAGCTAACCGGAAGTTGGGGTATTACAAAAGGGGAAGGGATTTTTCCTTCCCCTCCCTCCAAGTATGCAAGTTTGACACTTAAACCCCCCTGAAGGCCCAATTTGCGAAATGGCCCTTCCAATAAACTATGACTTAACGAAAGTTGACATTTTTCAATAGAATTAACTGCCAGCGACCCCCGCTCGACAGCACAACATTATTTCATGCAGAAGATCATCACACAAGAAATAACAGAGTATTAACATCTTTAAACTTTATGCATGCATCATACATTATTTTTTTGTTATTTTATTTATTATTTTGCAATGAATATTGCATTTTAAATTGCATTGCTCTAAAATGTTTTGCTATAAAAATTACATCATTTAAAAATCGCACCATCATTTTAAGATTGGCATCATTCTAGCTACCATTGTAGTAAATATTACATCGCATATTTACTTGCATTTTCCTTCTATGTTGCAATGAATATTGTAAGACCCCGGATCCATACGTGTCGTACTTACTTGATATACGTTCATGATTCCTATTTACCTTGCATGGTTTGCATATTATGAGAGTCTAGAGGTGTGTGTATAGCCACATTGAGACCAAAACCCTATTGATATATGTTCCATGGTCGTTGACTAGCTAAAGTCACAAGTCGTAACTTGGCGTTAGTAGGATCTCGACTCGATGAGTTTACTTGCGTAGTTCTCTCCCATAACCGCAGTTAAACCCTAGGTCTTCATGGGGTTGTCATTAGTGTTCTCAAATGTGTTATATCTCTTGTGGTACATGTTCCCTAAGTCTAATTGTGCTTTTGGAGCTATATGCATCGTTTTGTCTTTATTGCAATGCGCGAAACCGAGTCTTGCGTAGGTCGCATCGTTTGGAGTTTTGATACTCTGGGTTGTTGTGTGATTTCATAGAAGTATTATAATCTATATCTTGGACCCTTGAATTAATCATAATCATGCTTTGATACTTGTCCAATTGCTGGTTCATTCGTTGTTACAATTGTCAGTTAGTACATCTTGTTTCGTTTCCTTTTGAGTTGTTTTGGATGTTGTTTGGACACCACCATCGATCGTTTAGTATGTTGTTCAACCACCTCTACCGAAATTTTAGTATAATATTCACCCACCACTACCGAACATTTAGTCTAATATTCAAACATCGCTACCGAACGGTTGTTCCCCTGTTACGAGCAAATTTACTATTTTGACGGATTTTACCCAAACACCCTTAATAAACCCTACCCCATTTGGTCTTGTGAGATCCTTGGAGGGAAACTTGGTCCCTTAACATTACATATCACATCTAAACCCTCACCCTTCACTTCATTCTTCATCATCCAACGTAGAGAACAGAGAGAGAGAGAGAGAGAAAGAGTGTGTGTGTGTGTGTGTGTGTGTGTTCTTGGTGAGATGAATGTGTGTTTTGGTGATTCCCGTTCACTCATACATCGGAATGACGATCCGAGACCACCGTTGTAAAGCCCTCAACGTGTAGAGTTTCATCCACCAATCCATTCTTCATTTCTCTAAGGTTTGGTCATACATGCAAGTAAGTTACAAAACCCCCTCGCTTTCTCTCTTGCTCAAATTCATGCTAGGATGCTAAGGAATGATTGTGCTCACTTCAACGAGGTATTTCCCATCGATATAACAAATTTTTATGGGCTTATGAATTACGTATATGTAAAAATGGTTGTAAATGGGTTGGTTGGGTTTGACTGGGTTTATTGAAGTATTTATAAGTTGAAATTCTTGTTTGTGGGTTTACGAACCCATATGATTATTACATCCCAAAATTGTCCTATGTGGCGACCCGACCTGGATCCCAAGACGAGACCCCGAGGTCGTGCCGCCTAAAAAGGCACATAACAAATACAACAAGCACATAGCAAATAGTGGGTAAGGCCATAACTGTGGCACCCCGACCCGGATTCCAATGCGAAACCCCAAGTCGGACCGCCCAAATATACACAAGTAAGCATGCGCAAGTAGGATTATAAAAATTCATGTAGCGCAACATCGCATACAAATAACAACTCAGCTACACTTGGCCGGAATATAACTTAAAATAAACAAGTCGTCAGCGACGTTACAGCCGGAACCCAACAACTACTCCTACAATTATAATACATGCATAACAACCTCAACGGCCACAACATGCCGGAGACAACATCAACAATAATATCATAAAAGAGTGTTAAGCGGAAGAAACTGTAGTGAACCATTAACATATAAACAAGCTCGACATATAAGTCGGCACACAAAAGATTATAAGTCTTGAGTAATTAAGTTGTAAAACCCTGAAATGTTGCTTGCTTGTGTTATGCATGAATTCATACACTTATAATCATCATGAATATGTTCATTTAGCTCCCGTATATGTTTAGAGTCAATAGCATGATCGTTGACGTCGTTTAAGATGCACGTATGCATTTTCCTTTCACGAGATGCTTTGAATCTCGGGTTTATGTTTTATGTTGTTAACACATGGATAATTGCTAGAAGGCATTTATAATATCATTAACATGCCTTGGATGTGAGTTAGATGCTCGTTGCATCGTCGGTTTGGTTGCTAGTTTGATTCTAGCGTTAACCCTTCGCCGGTTTGACTTTTCGGTTCGGGGTCGCTCGGAGAGTTCTGCCTGAGTTCTTGGCCTTGTTTTCTGGGGGTTTGAGACTTGATTCCTTTGGTTATAGATTGGAGGACATTAAGGTTGAATTGTAGACCATATTTGGCTTGGAAGGACTCGAGAATGCACGCCGAGAGGCCGACCGAGCAAGGAATGAACGAAGGCTAAATTGGTAATGCATTGTGTATGATGCGGTCGCATCATATCAAGCCCATGCGACCGCAAGGGGTCCTGGGGCAGAATTCGGGATTTTGCTTCCTTTTGTTCACTGTCCGAAAATTAACCCATTAAACCTATTCTAAACCTATCCTAAACTCACTTACTTGGCCTAATACTAATCCTAAACATCTATTAAGAGATTAGGGGTTAATTAGTGACTTGATTAGGGGAATTAATCCCCCATATATAAACCAATCAACCGACTATTCTCTTCTATTCGGCCGAATACGACTTCTTCCTTGTGTCTCCTCACAGTACACTTCAGCCAAGGCTTGGGAGAGAGCTTGAGGAGGTGATTCTAGGGTTTCAAAAGGGGCTGATCTTGGAGGCCATTACTAGGAGTCTTCTTCCCCATTCAACCCATAAGTTTGAAGAGAGAAGTGAAGAGAAGACTTCATCTTTGGGTTTCAAAATCTGGCAGTTTGGGAGGCCGAAAATTGGTAAGTTTCTACCTCTTCCTTTGATTTTAGGCTCCATTGACCCTAGGAAACAGCCATGTGTGTTATGTGAGGTCAATGGAAGCCATTGTTAGGGTTATAGAAAGAAGCATGAACCTAGGTTTTCAAATTGATGATAGAACTTGATTTACCTATGTGAGACCATGATATATGTGAAATTCATGTTCTAACTAGTCTATTGAACTTGATTGTGTTGATTATCCATGAGTATTGATGTGGATTTGGTTGAGATACTTGGAGGGTGCTTTGCCCTAATTTTGTTCTAGCTTGCAAATAGATGATGTGAACTTGATTACTATGTTTTATATGCTTAATAGAGTATATTAAACTTTGCTATATGAATTGGTTATGTGTATTGAGCTTAAATGACAAAGATGCTTAAAGGATTTTCCCCAAATTGTGTTTGGCTTGTTAAACATGGTTGTAAGCCTAGTTATTGAATTATACATGTTTAAGAGAGTATATTAAACCATGTTGTATAATTTAATCGTGAATTGAAGATTATGATTGGTATGGTGACTTGAATGAATTTATGCACAAGATGGCCAATTTATTCTAAGTTGCATTGTTAAGTAAATTGTGGGGTTTATGATTTATTGAATATTGGGATTATGGTTTTGGCGATTTATGAACATGGGAATGATGAAGCCTAAGCTTCTATTCCTTGAATTTTCGGAAAACTTAGATTGAACTCAACAGAGTTAACCTTTGGGTTAGAATGAATCCTAGGAACTATAATCTTAAGTCCTACGGAATTTTGGGTAGAATTCATGGAGGTTGAGCCTCCAAGAAGTTTTGAAGTGTGTGAAGCACACTTGATTATGAGAACTTATATGATTCTCGGTTGTGATGTTTATGCTAGTTGTGGATGAATTGCATGACTAGTTTGATGGTAGAGTGTTTACCTACTTGTTTTGAGCATATGAGTATATATTACTTGTGCTTGGGTTTTGAGTCCAGTGGGTCGGTTTGGGAGTGTGACGATTGCATTGATCGCGATGAATCGCCGTGCTTCGGGTTGCACACACCCCCTCCATCGATGGCCACGGTGGGAAGTAGTTTATCTTAGTTGTAGTAATACACATGACTTTGATAACTATGGAACTCGGCGGAGGCGTCTCCGGGGCGTCGATATCTCAGAGGATATCGAGGGCACATAAAGGTTTTGCGTGTTTTTTGCGGGAGCGACGCGGAGGAATTTGGGTAATGGTATCATATCCCTTATATATGAAATGTTTCACAAGTGCTTAAGTGAATAACGTGCTTGGTGAATTGGATATGATATGATGTTTGTTTTGGTTTCTTACATGTTATACTTGATAGATAACATATTGATTAATGTTGTTAAGCATGTATGCTATCACATGAGTATTATTGGAATGTGGTTTTATGCCAAAGTATAAATTATTGTTGTTAAGTTTATATGCCTTGACATGAATATTATGGGAAGGCTATGTTATAACAATAACATGAATTCTTGTTGTTAAGCTAATATGCTTTATCATGAATATTATTCGGATATGGCATTATGTTAAGAATTATTGTTGTTAAGTTTATATGCCTTGACATGTAAATCATTGGAAGGCTACGTTATACCAATAACAAGAATTATGATCGTTAAGCATATAAATGCCTTGACATGGATTTTATTGAGATGTCATACTACAATGATAACATGTTTTATTAATGTTGAGCATGGATGCCATAACATGATTTTATATAAGGTTATTTCATGACGATAGCATGATGTAATTGATGATTGAGCATTATGCCATGATAGGAAGTTATGGTTAGTAACTTACTAAGTCTTTGTGACTTACTTTTATTTGTTGGTTGTTTTCCCTAGATCCGAGCAGTGCGGATCAAAGTAAATCAAGAAGGTTTCGTTGACAAAGAATTCTTTGGCAAGGTTGCTACTTAGATGTTTATTTTGTTTTTGGTGAGGTCGTTGGGAAGATGAGATTATGTAAACTTCATGATTGGGTAACAAACTTGAATGTGATTAGTAATATTGTATTGATGTTGTTAGCTTATTCTTTTGGTAGCCGACAAGTAGAAGTCGTGCTTGATGTATATTTATAGTTATATCTCCATATGTTTTCTTGTTGCTAGTACTTATAATTGCTAGTACTTATGTTGTTGGTAGCCGACTTTTTAGTTGTTGGTATCAAAACAAAATTAGCAACATGTTACAATAT
>JABEVN020003433.1:0-18284 GCA_013146195.2 Codonopsis lanceolata | reverse complement strand
TCATAAAACTATCTTTCTTGAGCTCTAGACCAAGTCTACAACCAATACATACACTAAGCATCCTAACACAATGTTAACATCTCAATACTCACGGTGAGCGTTAATCTCTCCCGTGTAACCATGATTATCTAAATCGCAATCTTCACCTTCACTCAAGTCAGTGTATATCCTACTCGCATAATAACCATAACAACAATATAGTATAATATTACTCATTACATAAAACATATCCATAGAATGTACAAACACCATACCAAACGATAAGTATCATCATACAATTCATGCTTCATATATTCATATATATATATACATACTATGGTTATATATATAACCACACAACCATAACTCTATATATAGCATAGTCTTATATATATATATAAACAAGAATCCATCACACAACGTTACGATTACCCAGTAATTTACAAAACAAACCATATTATATACCAATCTCACATTGGGATATTACTCCAATCAAACTAATAACCAATAATACACAATACCATATAATGTATGTATGAATGCTAACGATTAAGCGTTACTCATAATAACGGTAATAGTAAAGAAAGCATTATAATTTACATATATATATATATAAGAATATACCTTCCTTTGGATAGGTCTCAAAACTCATGATAACTAACGCCCAGCGTGCAACACTTCAAACTTTAGGTTGTGGTCACTATCTCTCTTGGAGCCACTTGAATTCTTGACTAGGCTACCCTTGATTGGCCTTAAACATTGGACAATCTTTCTTCAAGTGAGTTTCGTCACCACAATAGTAACACTTCCCGTCTTTCCCCAACACCTATCCTCGGTGTGTCAGGTTCTCTAAAAAGTTACATATCAACTCATCACCTCGTCTTCTCAGAGTAGGATTAGTAACACCACTCAGGCCCAGGCATTGCCTTTCTTTGACTAACGGTTTGAGGTCTTTGTGCCTTCTTATCCTCGGGGCTATTAGTCTTTGATATTTTCTTTTGGCGTACTCCTCGATGTCACTCCATCGCATATGCACGATCCACGGCCCTTGGAAATCAGTAAGTAATGTAGGAATAAAGGCGCCTACGATAATTCGTCTTGGGCCTTTCACAAACCTCTCGGTCTTCTTAGCCTCATCGGCACCAAACTCTGATAACGAGCCAACTCCATAAACTTTGTTGAATCTTGCGAGCCACGGTCATATCTCCTTGTTCTAACATTAGGAATTCCATCTCTCCTCTTCCTCGAGTTACTCTAGGACCAAACCCAGTACCATAAACTCCTTGACAAGTTTTCCCACACACTCGAGGTACTCCATCTTGTCTCCAACGATCTCGTATTTCAAGCCACCATTGCTCGGCCGCACCATCCAATCCAAACACCGCTAAAGTAACCATTTCCTCACGGTACTACCCAAAACCGCAAAGATCTTCTCCATGCTTTCTAGCCAATGTTTCGCCTCAATAGTATCGGGCTCTCCATTGAAACTTTCGGTTTAAACTTCAAAATTTCGAAAGTAGGAAGAATCATCTTCCAGTCCACACATCCGTTGAGGAGTCACAGCGGATCACTAACATTCTCTCCTCTCGTCGCCAATGCTGAGGTACTCGAACCGGGTATAATAGAACTAGCTCACGCCAAGTTCCGACATAGAGCCTCCTGAAAGAACACTCGGCGTTAATAACTCGACAATAAACCCATCCCAACTAGGCCAAGGAACCTATCTGGCGAAATAGCTAACCTATAGCTCACGATACCAAGCTGTGACGGACCCGGCCAGGACTCAATCACGGAATCCCAAGGTCGTGCCGTCAAGACAAGCTAAAAGACGGACAAGCACCCGCTAAGCGTAGTGGTGCGAGTCAAAGTTGAACCCACAAACTCTAAACAGGAATGTAAAGCCATAACGGCAGGGAACAACTAAAAACTAAAAATCTGCGGAAGCAAATCATAAGTGGGACCAAAGCCTATAATTATAAACTAAGGAATACAAGTGCGAGGCGACTATCTCTCGACAAATCTACGACTCGCGTGGCGCAACATTGCGCCGCGGACAACAAACCATCGGCAACCTAAGGCGGCGAAGCAACAAGAACCCAACCTAATAAACAACAACTCTACGGCTATAACATGCCGGAGGAATACATTAACTAAAAGAGTAAGAGATAAAATACCAACCACTAAACCAATGTCTCTCGACTAAAGTTGTCGGGACAGAAACAGCAATAACATAATACTAGAACAAGCGAGCTAAAACCTTGCTCGGAAAGACAACGGAATAACTTCTAATAAATACAACAGCTCGACTCAACAAGTCGGCTACCAAAATAACGACAATAGAATACTAACATAACTACCCAAGTAAAGTTTACATAACTTCACAACCGTATCTCGCAAAATACAAATACAACAATACTAATAACCCCAAGCTATCGCCCGGAAGACCACCTGTTATCGATCAAGTGCCCGAAGCTTCAACACGTACTAACGAGCTTACTGCAAAAACTAAGGAAAACAAACACACGAAATGAGTCATAATGACCCAGTAAGTTACTAAATGCAATGTATGGCATAGCATGGCGTGGCATGGCATAATGCATAAGCATATATAATCTCATGGCATCTTAATCGTATACCAACAATAACTTGTACTAAGTCATCAAGTATCATAAACTTCATAATTCACATAGCACGTTATCTTTCATATAGGTGCTCATAGTAAGCCACATAAGGGATAGAGAAGGTACCCATATAATTCTGTTGTGTTGCTCCTGCAATACACAATGTTACTGGTTCGTGCAACATCGATGCTCTGTGAGTGCATCGACTTTCATCGAGAATCATTCGATTTAGCTAGCAAGCCAATGCGGCACTTAGCGATACGGCAAGGGGCTACTTCCCCATTGCGGCCAACAACGGAGGGTGTGTGAGGTCCCAGGTACGGCGATCCATAGCGAATACGAATCTTACGATTCGTATAGGCGATGTATCGTCCTACCCTGACATAAAAACCAAATCCAAATAATGCCAGCTGGGCTTTCATGAAATGCACAAGTAGATAATTACTCTCATGCTCAAACAAGAACCAAGACCGATCATAGCGGACATATCAAATCAAGTAGGACATAAAGTTCTACACACCAATTTTAACAATGCACATATTGTACACACTTAACAAAACCAACCAACCTATTCGTTTAGTCCAAGAACCACCTATTTAGGTATTCATGACCCTCAAGTCGCAACCCAAACAAACGTAGCATATAAGCTTAAGAGATCATAACGGGAGGTCTACTATCGCCCTCTACTCGGGATGAAACCAAAGACTATTATTTAGTCTAAAACAATCATATATCCATACTTAGCATTTATCCTCACTTAAAGGTACACCGGACTCAACCATAGTCCCAACTGTTATATATGTTCGACTTCTTCAAAGCCAAACTCACGGGTATCAACTAAGCTGTAGTCATAGCCTCGCAAGTGCTTTCATGTGCACACGCCCCAATTTCCTAAAAGAGAACTCATTCAAATAATCATTTCTTAAAGAAATACGAGATCGTAGGTTGATCTCTAATGCTCCGTGCCCTAACAAGCACGCCCTAAATAAATCTCCAATCAACCTCTATAGCGTGGGTGTCACAAATGGGACACAAATCAAGATGCTCGGATACTCATAATCAAGACCAACCAAACCCGAACATCGTAGGGTTTAGCCTAATGCTCTCCAACGTGATATTGAACCTAAAACAACTCTATTAAGTCTTAATTGTCACACAACATTAAGTGCCTAGTTCGTAAATCCCCAAATCAACATATCATTCACATTTACAACAATTTCCTCACAATCATTTTGGGCTAGACTCCCTAGATTAAAATCCATAGGACTAAACAAGATCTTATACCCATTTTAGAAATCACATACTTTCAATTGAATGGTCATTTACACATTGACTAGTGAGGTTACACCTCTAAATTCTCAATCTCATGCCTACTATCAAAATAAACTCAAATAAAATGTAAACATGATTTCTAGTAAGTTCACAACCCTAGAAACACAAGATGAAAGGTAACAATATACTTCAATAATCATAGGATTCATCCTACACATGCTCTTAACAAGTTCACATACTCAAATCACAAGTTAAAATCATACAAGGCAAGTATGTGTACTCATTGACCTCAAATAGCATAGAGTTTGTTTTCCTTAGGATCAATGAGTACAAAATCAAAAGAAGAAGAAGTAACTTACAAGTGTTCTTCAACAAGGAAAGCAAAGGAAGAAATCAATCGGTTGAAAACGATCCTCTCGTCGAGCTCTACACTTCTTGTGGAGGAGGCTTGAGCAAATGAGTGATGGATCATGGAGGATGAGGATGAGAGCTTCAAGAACTCAAGGAGGAACCATGGAGGAGGCTTATCCCGTTTTTGGAGAGGAGAGGTGAGAAATGAGGTCACAACATCAGATTTGTGGCTTAAATATGGTCAACAAGTGAGTGGGACAAGTGTCACCACAATGTGGTGTCTTAAAATCTGATTTGGGCTTAATTAATCCACTCAATCACTCACTAATGCACTCTTAATCAACCCTTAAAACAAGTTAGACATGTTAGGACACAAGTGAGGAGGGTTAGGGAGGTTTAAGATATGTTTAGATAGGGGTTATGGTGTACAAGTCGTCCAATACCAAAACAGGGCACAAAAAATCCCGTAACAGCTCCCTGGGGTTGAGGCGGGCGCCTCAACCCATCCCATGCGGCCGCCTGGCCTGTTCTGCACAAAGGGTGCTCTCAGTACTTGAGGCGGGCGCCTCACGAGGTTCCATGCGGCCGCCTCGGCCTCTGAACCTCCAAAATTTGATCTAAACTTGTCCTAAATGATCCCAAACTTATGGGCAACCATTCTAAGGTCTAACCCAACTCAAAACAAGTCTAAAACACACCCGAAGGACTCCCGAAACAACTCGGAGCGAGCAGGAAGGGGTGCAACAACGTGCAACCGGGAGAAGGAAGAAACTCGAAATCAAACGAGCAATGAAAGGAGACTTTTAAGGCAAGTCTAAGGGCTAATGAAGAAGCTTAAATACTTCTAGGAAGTTGAATAACAACTAGGGAAATAAGAATCCCAAAGGAGAGGCGATTACGCGACGCGATTCCCGAACTACGCGATAGAGACGAACGCTATCTCCAAAACTTCCAAATCATCGATAGACTTAAGGAACACCTCCAACTTGAAGTCTAATGCATTTAAACACGTTAGCAAACCATCTTAAAGAGGTCTAGGACCCAAACCGAGGTCACGAACACAAAACGCAAGCAAACCATCAATCGCGTCGCATTCCGACTATCGTCGAGGCACGACTTGTGACTTTAGCAAGTCAACAACTATATAGAGTCTCTTAATAATGTTTTGGTCTTAAAATGGTCTCTCGAACATATCTAGACCCTCTCGCAACCCAAACATACCGTCGACAAAGGAAGAAGTGCAAGTATAGCACGCAAAACGAGATAACGAAGGAGCGGGGCGTCACAATTACACTCCATTCCAAGTTGAAGCTTTTGAAGGAAAAAGAAGAGAATCACCATTGCTGTCAAAGATCATCTCCACTCCGGCTGCATTCACTCAGATCAGGCTGCAAACTAGTACTTCTAACACCCTCTTTAATTTTGTACGTAAAATATTTGCATGCTAGGGTGCTAGTTAATTTTTAACGTAGATATATTTTTGCATGCTTTAGATTAAATTTTTATTTTAAATTTAAAAAATAAATAAATAAAATAAAATACACTTTTTGTTGCTAAATTTTTAGTTTTTAAAATTTTATCAAACAAAATGTTTAAGCGTAGAAACACCGGCTCTTCATCCTCCAGCCCAGCTCGGGAGGAAGAACAAAATTTTGACATCACAGCTGTGTCTCTGATTTAGCATCGAGAGGTACACCAACAAACTCTCCAAGTCCTTGGTGCCCGAAAGGGGATTTAAGGCTGAAGATTTTGGTATCCGTCCCGCTCTGATGGCTCGTAGGTGGGGGCTTCTGTTAGATTCTCCCGCTAAGGACGCCGTAGTCCCTATTGTCCGAGAATTCTACGCCAATGGCAACATTGGCATGGATGGCGGTGTGCTAGACACTGTTAATGTTAGGAATAAGGTAGTTAATTTTTCATCCGAAAGCATTAACATGTATTTCGGCACCTCCAACTTTGCGGTTGGTGCCGATGATTATAGCACACACCTCCACCCCCGTATCCCTGTCGAGGTGGTGAATGCTGTCATTGCTCTCCCTGGTGTGGAGTGGTCCTATAGCCGTCAACCACCATTTGGACCACGCACCATGAGAGAGTCCTTCCTTCAAGACACGGCCAAGCCCGTGTATAAATTTGTTTGTGGCCGTCTTATGCCCTCAAGTCACCAAAACACGGTGAATTGGGAGAGGGTCATTCCGACCTACACCATCATGACTAATGGGTCTATTGATGTTGGCCTTTTGATCAACGGCCAAATCAAGACCCTTATTAGAGGTAGGACGAATGCGGGGTTCGCGTTCCCGCATTTGATTACTGACTTGTGTAGGGGGGCAAACGTGAGAATGCCCAAACACGCTGAGAGGCTGAAGGCTGGTCCGGTCATTACTAGGGCCATTTTGTTTGAGCATCACCAGCAGCCGCGAGTGAGGGTTCCTCAAGAGGAGGAACCCGAAGAGGAAGACGAGGATCCACTCGTTGGGATCTCCAACAGGTTGGAGGAAGCTGTCCTCCAAACTGATATGGTGAGTCGCCAGCTGGTTGGCCGGATGCGTCTTGACAGTGAAATTTTTCGGTTGGGCCAACGGCGTGGGGCGAATGTCCAACTATTATGGGCTGCCACCGAGCACGATCCCGAAGTTCGTCCTCATTCGTTATCTCCGCCCGACTCACCTTGAGTCGAGGCCCAAGTTCCATCCTCGTTCGTTAGGTGGACCCGCTATGTCCTTTTGATATTTGTCCTACCCCATCAATCCTCTCATATGTTCCTCTATTTTGAGGACAAAATAGAACTTAAGTTTGGGGGGGTTGAAAATTTTAGGTCTTAGCAGGTCGTAGCCTAACGAGGAATGGAGTTGGGCTATGTCGTTAGAGTGAAAGAGAATTTCTTTATTTGATGACCATTTAACTCTTCACCCTATTTTTCCTGTTTTTATTTTTTCTGATTTTCGGAGGTGTTGCCTTGACCAGAATACACTTATTCTGGATACTCGTGGGTTCCTCTTATGGGAACCCATCATCAATTGTGTCATCGTCATCACCTTCAATTTTCGTAATTTCTTAAAAAAATATATAATAAAAAAATAAATAAAAAATATTTAAATTCAAAATATTCATCCTCGAGTTTAGGTGTGGTAATGCTAGTCGTAGTCCATGAGGAGATTAGTGCAATGAACCGCATAGTTAGTCCGTAGATCCCCCTGGAATTTACTTAATTTTGCGAAACTTTTACTTTTCTCCAAATTCTTCATGCACTCACACCAGTCATAATTATGGATTGATTAGAATAGTTTTATAAAGTTTATAACACCGATTTATCTTCAACAAGATATGCACAAGAATATGATGCATAGCCATTCGAACATGATTGTTGCATTAAATTGTAACTTAGGGTCAATTGCATGATAAATAGATCTCTTGGATTTTTCTCATTTATATATCTCAAGCACACTTTCGAACCATGTCTGCATGTTAGTCTCAATTGTCCCTACCATCTGTCTTAGCGAATGCTTATGTGAAATCCAGTGATGCTAAACACTCAACCCCGATTCCCATAGTTGATATGATATTTTGTGTTGTTGTACTTGCTTTAAATACTATGTGAGCATTTGGCATTAAGAAATGACTTAGGCCATCTTTGGATCGTTAGAGCCTAAATATTCCCTGACCTATACTAAATATATCCCTAGTGTCCCCTTTGAGCCTAATGAAAAAGAATGGAGTGTGCTAAGCACACTATTTAAACCCCCATTCGCCATCGTTTCTTTACCCACATTAACTTAACCCTAAAAGCCTATACACTTTTAGCCTACCCTTTGAGAGAGTAGGATTGGGTGGGAAATTGATTCTAGGAGGACCACTTCTTTTCAGTTAGGCTATTTTTCAGAAGACTTCTTCTTTCCGTCGTCGAAAAAAAAAAAAGAATAATCATGTGTCGACGAAAAATGAAACGGAAGAAGAAGAGTGTAAACAAAGATTCAAATGAAAGCATAGCTTTCAAGAGAAAATATGTTAGAAAAATTCTGCTGATTAGAATGATGATATTTTTAGAAGAATTTAGTGCCCAAAACAAGTTTGGGGGGGGGAAGAAAGAAAAAAGTGAAAAGTAACACAAAGCACCCCTCCACTTGTGGTCTTTGCAGGTCCTAGCCTAAATAGGGAAAACTTCCTTTTGCTTGGAAGTATGAGGGATAAAGGGTAGTCTTACTCTCTCACTTTGAACTCCAATTCCTTTCCATCATATCCCCCAACACCTTGGCCTTACATTACAAGCTTATAAAGTCCTAATGATCTTCTTGCCAATGCTTATGTTGTTTTTATTGTCAAGTGAGTAACATAAAATTGATCACACACTTCATAATCATTATTATTCACCTTAAAACTCACTGTGTTAGCATAATCTTAGCTATTACAAGTCATTGGGATAGGAGAGCATTGTATGTCATACATAGAAGTGCATGGGATGGATGTGTAAATCTTTTGAATCCTTGGGACCTTTCTGTCTGTAACTGACCAGGTTTGGATGGTAGATCTCATACTTCTTAATGCATGATTTTCTATTAAACTGTGATTTTCATATGAATGTGGTGTTTAGCTCAATAAAACTGTTTTAGTCAAGATATTCTTTAAGACTGGTGATCACACACACACGGAGAAATTAAAAGTAGTAGCACTCTTAAGAAAAGACTAGTAGGTTTTATTTGACTAAGCTTGCATATATGTGGTGAGCACCAAACTGAGATTACATGCATGCCATATGCTTGTAACTTGAGGATGAAACCAAAAAGATTTTATGTTTTAATTATATTTTATTTTTAGTTAGTTTAGTTTTATATTTATCTGTTTTTGTATTTATTTGCATAGTCGAGTCACTCGAAAGAGTCTCCTTGAGTTTGTGGGTTTATAGAGGAGTGTAAATAGTGTCACCCTCACAAAAAGATTTTAATTTTTGTTAATTAGATGTTTTTGTATTTATAAGTTTATTTGTTTACTCGTGGACGAGCAAAGTTCAAGTTTGGGGGTATTTGATCGATGTATTTTATACGTCGATTTTATATACTTCTGTGACTTGAATTAGGCTATTTCATGAGTCTTTTGAGTATTAATATATGTTTTTGGTGAGTTTTGTAAGTTTCGATTGTTCGTGAAAATACGCGAAACTCCGTGGTTTTAAGTGCAAATTACAAAGAAAGAAAAATTGAAGAAAATAAAGTCATTACGGACACCTTGCGGACGCAGGTGCCTCGTCTGCGACCGCAAGGTAGGCGATATCGGTCCCTGAAGCCGGCAATCGAAGAGCCAAAAACACACACCTTGGAGACCTTGCGGACGCAAGGTATCCAAAGACCTGCGACCGCAAGGTAGGCGTAATGCTCAAATTTTGGGTTTTCACACGTCATTCGATTCAATCACAACTCCCAAGTATATATAGAAGTCAGATGCCGAGCCTAAGCATAAGGAGGACGGCTGGAAGCTCTCTTTACATAGATTTTAGGTAGTTTTAGATTGTATAACATAATTAGGTTGTGTAATTTCAAGTATTGAAGATCAAATCATGTCTTCCATCATCTCATGTGTTGTTCATCGCCTATGATGAACTAAATCATCCCTAATCTAGGAGGTGGGAGGTAACTTGTATCGAATTTATGTTTTGATTCATATATATATGTCTATTCAATGCTTGTTGATTGTGTTGTTTATCAACCCTCTATTATTTTGCTTTGAACAAATGAATGTAATCGCAAATAATAAAGGCTTAGAGGTGCGGATAACCGCATGACCAAGTGCATATGTCGTATAATCGGCTCACCAACACAATAAATTGGACCTATCGAAGCACGAGAGTGATAAGTTAGGACCAGGTTCTTACATGATCTAGGTGACAGATAGATCATAAATCTAGGTGACGACTAGATTACAGTTCTGTGCTTAGGATATGGAATGGGTGAATTTTGCGGGGATGGAGGTGAACCAATTGTTCAACGACCATATCTATTTTTAGTGAAGCGAACCCAAGACATTGAATGACATTATTATGAATTGAACATAAAGGAGATATAAGTGAAACCCGTAATCCTAGATTTCCACTCACCATAAGATCTTCATATCGTTATTCTTGTCTAATTAGTTAACATCTATAACTAGTAAATTTAGAGTAGAATTAAACATAAAAACCCCCCTTAGGTTAATAATTTGCTATCTATAACCGCACTGCTCGTGATCACTTGTCTCGTGAGGTTCGACCCTTGCTTCCGAGTCTATTCTATAATAGTCTTGTACACTTGCAAGGAAATAGATAAATAAAACAATCGATCAGCAGCCTACACTAGTAGGTCCGACCATTAGAGCGTTTTATTGCATATCTGCTTAAAAACTATGATAACCTGCTATAACCGATTAAATATGTCTAGGATATGGAGTTTGGTTAGCATTAAAAACTGTTGCATTATAAATTTTACCTGTTGCATTTTTCTCCTATTATAATTGCACGAAATTGGAGAGTCTATTGTTTATCAATGATATTCATCTACTCAGTAAGCCTCGGGTTACCCGTAGACTCCATCGTTGAGGGGCTCTGTAGACACCCTAATTTCGTACCCCCTGATATGTAACTCTGGCATGAAATATCAAGACCTGTTTAAACTTAACAAATGTCAAGTTACAGGAGTTAAAAATGCAAAAGGCAAAGCAGGATGCGCAAAACAGTGAAATGCAAGGGTTAAAGCTCCAAATTTGGAATTTGGAATAGTACCTTGGCGCTGCCATAAGGGGGCCTTGGCACGGTGCCCAAGGGACCTTATGGTCGTGCCCAAGGTGCTACAGGACCACTCCCAGTTAACGCATTGTGCAACTTCCGATGCGCGGTGTACAAGAAATTCAAGCGTGTTGAGAGAAAAATAATTCCCCGATAAGTCCCTCTTTCAACCTATAAATAAGGAGCTCGGGGTCCGCCTTCGACAGAGAAGAGTGATCACAACATTTCTCTGCGTCCTCGTTACACTAAGAAAATAAAGAGCGAAGTGAGATAGGGAGTGATCCTCCTATAAAGCCTCGAAACCATGCCAAAACTCCATCAAACCTAAAATCAACCGGTCAAAGTGATCCTAGCCCTTTAGTTAGGTATCCACCTTATTTCAAAATAAGTCGTTACTCTGCCAAAGTAAATAGGCCAAAACCACCAAAAATAAGCCCTTGTTCTGCCCAAATTCCGCCAGTAGCAAGCAAGAAAACACCAAAAATAAGCCGTTCCTCTGCCCATACCACCACAGGAGCAGCATAAAAAGTCTCCCTCTCTCGAGAAGGACAGAGCGAGCACTCCCGGCTCTAAAAGGTAAAAGCCTTTAAGGGCATTTATTTTTATAAAAATTATTTTCAAATCCGGCTCAATGTAGAAAATATAAGCCGTTGTGCTGCCCGGATTTAGTTAGGAAATACTATGTAAAAGCCGTTATTATGGCCAAATATTTTTAAATATATTTGTAACTATATTGTAAGGAGATGGTTGCAAGTCCGTAAATATTGTAGCCACGGATGTATTTGCTTTTATTTCCTGTATTTTAATGTTTTGTTTATTTGCTAAATAAATATAACAACAAACATACTTTAGCCAAAAATCGCTTTTGAGACCGAAAGGGCGAGTTGGGTGCCTAGCACCTTCCCAACTCGTAACTTAGCCTCCGAACCCGTTTCTATAATCTCTAGTTTTTCTTTTTTCTTTTTTGGTTTTTCTTTATTTCTGCCTTAAAATAAAGATGGCGACTCTATAAAACATTTTGGATCCAGTGGGGGTGTCGCAACATTCCTTTCATGCACTTTTCCGTTTTCCCCTTAAAAAGGGAGAATGAGAATGAAAGGGTGATGCATTCCTATATCCTGGTATCCCCTAAATAAGGGATAACTTGATGCAGGAAACCCAAAGCACTCATAATGATCCAGAATAAGTCATAAGGCAATTTTCATAAAATCCATAGTTGGGCCTCGCAACATCCTTTTTTGCACTTTTCCGTTTTCCCCTATAAAAGGGAGAATGGGAATGAAAGGGTGATGTATTCCTATATCCTGGTATCCCATAAACAAGGGATAACTTGATGTAGAAAACCCAAAGCTCCCATATTGGACCAAAAATTAACTGAAAGTTACCGAGGCGTATTCAAACGCACTATCTTAGACAACACTCCTCTCGCACTTTTAATTTCGTCTTCCCTTAAACAAGGGAGGATGGAATGAGAGCAGTGGTGTGCCGCATCTGCATGTACGCGCACCCCTATCCAAGGGCACGCGGGGCGCGGGCTGTGACGACCCGACCCGGATCTCAATACGAGATCCCAAGGTCGTGCCATCAGACAAACTAAGAGACGACAAGCACCTCGCTAAACATATTGGTGCGAGTCAAAAGACGAGCCAACCCGCCACGACAGAAGGTAAAGCCATAACGGCAATACGGAAAATAAAACCAAAACTGCGAAGCAAAACCATAATGGGACCCGAGCTAACAAGCTCCTAAATATAAACAACCAAAGAGATGGTAAATCTCGGCCCAAAATTCGACGCTGCGTGGACGCAACATTAGACACGCACCACAAACCATCGGCAACCAAGGCCGGCAAATGCACAAAATCCCAACCTGATAAACAACACTCAACGGCTATAACATGCCGGAGGAACAATTCACTATAACCATATAAATGATGCTAAACCACCAACCAAACCTCACGACTAAAACTATCGGAGGTAGGAACAACAATATACCACAACTAGAATAAACGAGCCACACATACTCGAAACGACAAAGGAAATAAATACTAAGGGTACAAATGCTCGGCAATACAACCGGCTCCCAAATATACAACCATAATATAACACTATAATCTACCCAAGTAAAGTCTACATAACTTTACATTCGAGCCTCACAATAAATACAACATAATAATAAATAACTCCAAGCTTTTGACTTGGAAGACCACCTGCTAAAAGTTGTTATCCGAAGCCGATGCGCGTACTAACGGGATCACTGCACACACTAGGGAAAACAATCACACGGAGTGAGTCATAATGACCCAGTAAGTTTCTAAATGCAACATGTGGCATATTATGACATGGCATGGCATAAATGCACAATCATATATAATCATGGTATCATGCTAGTATACCATCATGAAACATGTACTTAATTTTTAAAGCACATAAACTCACATAAAACAAGTAGCATTTTATCTTTCATATAAATGCTCATAAATAAACATGTGTAACAGTAAACGTAATCGAACCGTTACAATCAAATCCGGGTTCAAAACCCAACCAACTTACCACGAGATCAAATCTCAAACCATGATTCGGGCTCAATTCCCAATCATTAATACCCTGGGGTCTCCTCCCCAAATAATCTCAACTAATCAGTTTCCCTTAATGAGTACTCGTTACATTCATCCAGTCTCCGGATGAGAAATGAGAGCTCGATGTCAGGCTAGGTGGCATAACTCGAGATCATATCCCACTATTGGCCAAATAGTGAGGAGAAAAAGGACCCAATGCAACGATTCGTAGCGATTGTTCCCAAAGGCTATGAATCGTCCCCATTGCCGCACACAACAACCAAACCCGCCTGCCACCGACTTTAAACCAAACATTCAAGTAGATATTTACTTGTCTAAACCAATGAGACCAAATTCATTATTATCGGACTCATTAAATCATGTAGGACATAATGCTCTACAACAACTCATAAACCATGCACATAATTGCACATAAACAAATAGGGCATAATGCTCCACAAAATCCTATAATCCATGCACATATTTGCATATAACCACGTAGGACATAATGCTCTACGAAATCTCATAAACCATGCATATAATTGCATATAAACAAGTAAGACATAATGCTCTACCAAACATCATGAACAATGCATATATTTGCATATAACCATTGTGTTCAACTAACTTACAAGTTTAGTTCAAGAACTACTTTATTGAGGTATTCATTATTCCTCAAGTCATTAACCCATTCAAGCATAGCTTACCAATTTTAATAAAATTATAATGTGAGGTCTTCCTTAATCCTCAACTCAAATCAAACCAAGACTACTACGCTAGTCTCAAAATATCCACCAATCAAGACTTATTATTTTAGTCTTTATTTTAAGTACACCGGACTCAATCATAGTCCTAATCGTCATACATGATCGATAACCCAACACCATACTTAAAACTTCATGACTACTCCGTAGTCACTTCGCACAAGCGTTTTCATATGTACGCAACAAAAATCCTTGAGAAGATGATTCTCTCTTAATCTTCTCTTAAATAATCTCGTGACCTTATGCGGGTCTCAATTATCCCATTGCTCTAACAAGCATGCTTAAAACATATTTCTAATAAATCTTCATACCATGAATGTCTCCATTGGACACAAACCAAAGACCCTGTGCACAACCACAACCCAAGCAAACCCAAACATTGTAGGGTTTCAACCCAAGGCTCTTTATCATTTTATTGGCCTTATTACGACTCCGTTGAGTCTTACTAACACATTTCATTCTTTATGTGTTTTATAAATTCACACCGTATTAATTTCTTAAGGTTTACAACCAAATCTCAATAGTCATTCGGGCTTAATTCCCAAGACTAAAAACCCACAAAACACATCACAATCACCAACCATTTAAAGTTTGGAAGTTATGTTTTTCACTCCATTAACTAAACGAAATCCAATCATCGTAGGATTTCAACCCAAGTTCAATTAGCACATAATCAAACTTATAATGACTCCGTTGAGTCTAATCTACCCTTTCTAAAATTTTAGGGCATAGAAGCCATGGGTCTCAATTCTCCTTATATTCATAACTATCCACAATAACCATCATCCCGGGTTCGTTTAACTCTCATAAACCCGACAAAACCTTCACTAATATAACATAGAATAAATTCATCATTTTGAGCACAATTTCATTTAGCTCATCTTACCAATCATAATTCCAAATTCATGATTAAATCATACAACATGGTTTAATATACTCTATTAAGCATATAAAACATAGTAATCAAGCTCACTTCATTAATTTAGCAAGCTAAACCAAATTTGGGCAAAACACCCTCCAAGTATCTCAACCAAACCAACATCAAAACTCATGGATAATCAACATACCCAAGTTCAATAGACTAATTAGAACATGAATTTCACATATTTCATGGTCTCACATAGGTCAATCCCATTCTAACATCAATTTGAAAACCTAGGGTTCATGCTTCTCTACAAACCCTAACAATGGCTTCCATTGACCTCGCATAGCACAAATGATTGTTTCCCTAGGGTCAATGGAGCCCAAAAGCAAGAAAATTAAGGTAGAAACTTACCAAAACGCAGCTCCTACAAACTGCCATACCCGAAATCAAAGAGATGAAGCTGATTTCTTCAACCTTCACTTAACTCTCTCGGTGTAGCTTGGGGAAGGAAGAACCCTAGCCGTGGTCTCCCATGATCGCACCCTTCACGAGCCCTAGAAGTCGTCTCTTCCAGCTCCCTCACGTTTTTGCTGAGTGTTTGCAGAAGACGGGCAGAGGAGAAGTCGACTGATGGCCGAACAAATGAAGGAAGAATGCGGCTGTTTTCCTTTTATATGGGGATTAATTCTTAATCACCCACTAATCAATCCCTAATCTCACTAATAATGATTAGATTAGTTTTAAGTTAATAAGGTAGGATTAGGCTTAATTTAAATTGGGTTTAATTGGTCAATTTCTGACAACAATAAGACAAAATGTAACAAAATCCCGTAATGTTGTCCTGTGGACCTGCGGTCGCATCACCCTTGCATGATGCGAGCACATCATGTCGCTTTCAAGATCCCACTTTTTCTTGTTTCCTTGCTCGGTTTCTGGCCTGCCTCAAGATGCATCCTCGAGCCTTAAAGCTTCGAAATGGCTCACAATTGAACCCTTAAAGTCCTCAAACATTAAACTAAACCATCCAAGTCTCAAACCAATTTTAAATTAGGTCTAGACTCCCATAAACAACACCCGAAACAACCCAGGGCAAAACCGGCGCAAGACGTAACAACTTACTATCTAAACGCCGAATGAAACCACAAACCGACTGTAATAACCCATGATTATAAACACCTATAAGGGCTACAAAATAGGCCTGAATGCCTCTCGATGATGAACAATGATAGGGGAAATAGGCTCCTCGAAAGACGAGACGCTCGCCTCTCAATCTCAAACTACGCGATAAGGAGAATTGCTATTCTCGAGGCGCCAAAACTTCACGAGACTTATGGAATACATCCAATTAGAAGTCTAACACATCTAAACATGTTATTTAATCATCATGTAAAGATCTCGGGACCAAATCGAGGTCAAGAACACGAAACCCGAATAAACTCTCAATCGAAGTCGCATTTCGACTATCGTCGGAAATATTTACGACTTTTGACTTTAACAAGTCAACCAGTATATGCCATTTCTTAAAAATGTTTTGGTCTTAATGTGATCTCTCATACACATTTAGACTCTCTTACAAACCAAACGAGCAATCAACGAAAGAGGAAATGCGAGCTTTGCACGCAATTCAAGCTAACCCGAATCGGATCTTACATCCTCTCCCTTAAAAAGAATCATTCCCGAATTCTAAACCGTATCTCAAACCAATGCCAGGTCATCACCTTAACATAGAATACCCAGACACTACTTGGGCAGTCTCACAATCCCGAGTAAACACTCGATGCTCAAAAACCATAAACCTAGACTCGGCCTCCGAGTCTACCATCACAATAACCAAACCAAGTATATGAGGATCAAACTACCGTGATCCAAACTCGCCAAACCTCTCATAGGCACCCAACATTAAACTCTCTTTAGATTGAAAATATTATGACTCGTATTCGAGTCGCGAAAACACATATGAACAATACTAACCAAACTTGTACACAAACCCCAACGTTTAACATGAAACAAGTTCAAGCACATCATAACCTTCAACTACGGAAACTATTTGTTCGGGGCACATCATAAAATTCTGCATAATGTAATGCATCTTAAGTCACAAGAAGTAATAATTGCCTATAGAGCAATTTTCAACCAATCAAAGACAATCAAGCTGACATTCCAAGCCACGCAAATAATACTCGCGATCTCCCTATCGCAGTAAGAACACATAAGAGCACAACAATGAAATGTTTTGAAAATTCTTTTCATTTAGGTCCATTCCTTTTGGGTACCGGTATAGTCAATTTCTACCACAATTCATACCAATCCTAGTCCAACAACGATCACTTTTGATCACCAATTTAGGTACCGGCTAAATTGGATATTCAAAAGCTTTCGTGCAAGGATGCGAAGGTTCATGATAAAAAGGTTTTAAGCATCCTTTAATAGTCTCCTACGCTAAGGAAATGAATGAGCAGGAGATAACAATTTATGAAATGCGAATTTAATATACTACAATATAGATGCATCAAGTAGGTGTTCCCTACAACTAATGCACATAACTGAATAAATTCAAGTCAAGTAACAAGGTCTATTACCTTGACAAACAACAACCATATTTTACCACAAAACTCGTGCACCTAGCACGCAACCATGAAAACTCACTCACTTAGAAGTCATCACGCATCGACTGGCTACTAGTAGTCGTAACGCCTATACTTCACAAATTCAACCTTTCTTAAGCTCTAGACCAAGTCTACAACCGACGCATATTCTAACGTCCCCAAATCACCAAAACTTCAACAAATTCAGTGGTGAAACATCATATTTGTTCACGCATTAAAATCAACCCATAGATCGTAATACTTAACCTTCGCACTTACCGAGTGTATCCTACTCGCATAATAATCATATATACAATATTATCGATGTATATTATTCATCACCTTAAACATATCCCCATAGGATATACAAGTATCATATCAAACCAATAAATATCATCATGTTACCTTCATGCTTATATATACATATATATGAATATTCATACCCCGGCTCTTAATATAGGCCGACAAACCGTGAACCCCATAAAAACCATTGGTTACTATCATCGTAACACAAATTCATCCTCAATGCTCTATATATA
>JABEVN020003432.1:0-18287 GCA_013146195.2 Codonopsis lanceolata | reverse complement strand
GTTAAGGGATTATTAGTATGACAGGCATATAGTCAAGGGATTAATGTTGAGATTTGCCCAATAAAAATTAAGACCTCAGAAGAGTTGGGAGGTCAAGGTTTTGATTTTCCAAGCAATTGAAGAATATAGTTACATAGCCAACCATATTGACTTGGAAAATTGAAAAAGTTAAAAGGCAAAAGTAAGGAGACTCTGATTGCGAAAGGAGTCGTTAAAGACAAGGTGGGAAATTGGCAGGAATTTCCATTTCCATTTCAATTTCAAGGTTAGTTAAATATTCCCTCTGTGCCTTAACATCTATCTTTTGGTTTTCTACAAGATCTTACACTAATTCTCCTTGCTCGCTGAATCTGATTTATGGAAAAAAATTGGTGCAAGTGAAGCACGACACAATCAGGATACTGAGTCATCCCTTTGACTTAATTTAGTGATATTTGTTTAAAATGTTTTAGATAATGTATCTCACATTGGTTTGAAAGAGATCCATATTATTTAGAAAGCAGATTTGATTATAAAGTTTTAAGATAAAATAATTTTTTTATATTATTATTATACAAAAGATATATTACACATTGTTTAGAAAGAAAGAAATGTCTTCAAAACTGTCTAGATAATATATTAATACTATTATTATTTTTATGTTATAATCAATAGAAGAGATGTATCCTATATTATTTAGAAAGAGATTTTAATTTTAAAATTTTTTATATAAAAGATTATTATTATAATCAGAATACTGAGTCATCCCATTAAAAATTTGGTGCAAGTGAAGCACAAGACATTTTGGCGGATCACTTCACACGAATCAGGATACTAAGTTATCCCATTGAGTTAATTTAGTTATTCATTTTTCGATCAATCTCTCTACCTGTAAAAGTTGAGGTTATTTTTTAAAAATTGATGGATGGGTAAAAGCAACCTATACCCAATAGCAATGTTTTAAAAATTGCTAGGCGACCACCAGACGTACCGACTAGTCGGGGTCTAGAATTAACACATAATTACTTATATTTTGATAATTTTTCTTAATATTATAAACATAAATGTTTTAAAGTTGGTGAGAAGCATTATGATTGTGTCACCTCACTACATTTTGATAAATTTTCATTGTAAAGCATCCATGTGAAAGCTTTAGGGAAGTCCAATGGTAGGGATCAAAACCAAATTTTGATATATGTAGAAAAGCTTTAGTAAATGGTTAAAGTAAAAGGTATCAAAATTAGGTGTGGTACTAGGGAAGGTACCAAATTTGATACCTCCCTTAGTACCTCACTTAATTTTAATACCCTTCATTTTAATACATATGGTTGGAGATAATCATTTGATACCCATGAATAATAACCAATAGGTATCAAAATTACATATAGGTAAGTACCACCATTGGACTTGCCCTTACAAATTCTTAGTTTTCTAACCATTAACTAATAATAATATATAATAATAATAAACATGATAAGGCGTATTAGTATTAGTATATATAATTTTTTCTATTGTCAGTAGTGGAAGGCTTATATTTAAAAACTTTTATAACTAACATTATTTCTAATTAGTGTGGGATAAAACTCTTTAAGGTTGAATGATGGGGACATTTTCTAATGACTCACTTCTAACACCATACTTTAAATATTTATATCTTATTCATCTAAAAAATGATTTGCATAGATAAATATATCATTTCGATACACTTACCGAGTAGAACACATTTGCACAATTTCTTTTGCCAACAAACAAATGACACGTAAAAGAAATTTGTGTATCAAGTTCTAATTCCTTTAACTAAAAACACTAATTTTTCAACAATAAAAGATATATACATCTACATTGGTTAGAAATTGATATCATACATTGGTTGAAAAGTGCGGGTTGGTTTAAAAGTCAATTGATAGAAAACTACTACCATTATTACCAATAGAAGATGTATATCTCATATTGGTTAGAAAATGATGTTGATTTTAAATTATTTAATATTATTACCAATAAAAGATATGTATAAAACATTAATGTTTAAAAAGAAAAGGTTAGATTTTAAAGTCTTTACACTAAAGACTTTCACTTTTACAAGAGATTAGGAAAAGACACATGCGTTGCGTGTTGTTTTTTTGCTTAAGCAATATATTGCATTGGTTGTGAAATGTATTTTTCATTAAGTTAAGGAAAGGGAGCTAAATTCTTGTTATTGAAATTAAGAGAAAGTAAACATATTAAATTTTTAAAAAAAATTCCAATAATGAAATGTATACGAATGCAAGCTATGAATAGTTATTCAAATCCTAACAAAGTAAACATTTTAAATATATAACAATTGTCTAATGATCAAATGCATATGAATGTAAGATGCTAAGATTAATATTGTCTAAGAATGCATCTGAATAAGATGCTAAGATTAATATTGTTGTACTTATCGTATCCCTATTGATTGAAGGACGTTGTATTCAAAACTTTATTAATATGGTACTTTCCTCCATTAAAATAAAAAACATGAGAAGAGTAAATTGACTTGGCTTCATACACATTGGTCCAGTAGGCAACTGGAATCACTATGTAAATCATGATGACATAAGTAACCCAACCAATATGTTAAGAATAGCAAATCCAGGTGTGGCTAATGGGCTTCCAAGAAAACCAGGCATAGTTGCCCAATCAAGGAAATGACCCAATGCCTAGGCCACGAAGCCTGATCCAATTTGTTGAGCTGTGAGCTGAGTCCTTCAAATCAAACAAACAAAACAGATGGCTGTTATGGATTGAAAGAGATAGTTGGGAACAATGTATTAGGCGAAGCTTGATACAAGAACAATTATGAAGAACTGCAGCCTTGACAGTCCTCTTTTCGGCCTCTTCTCATCGTCGTGCAGTGCTCTACAAGTTCAAATAGAAGTTTTAGAAAACGCTAGGAGGACGGTATATTTTATACAAATGTCTCATGAGGCAGGGATTTTATTATATTCAGGCAAGTCAAGTGTGTACGAACCACCACTCAGTTTAGCAATCTTCTTGAGAGTCTGATGAGCAAGGTCCTGAAAAAGGCACATATTGGCATAAAATATAAAGACATCCATTACTATTAGAGGCTAGGTTACTTCCTAACAACAAATTCAAGTTTGCAGGATGCTACACATGCAGAAGACACAAATGCAGAACATGTATGATGCTTACCAGCTAAGTGATCTTCTGGGCTATCAAGAATAGTTACAGAATTTGCAGAAGCAGCAATATTGGACTTATTGAGCATGGGCATTAATTGTTGAATTTGATCATGAGATAGGCAAATCTTGAATTTCAGAGACTGCAGCATTGATTTGGTGAGTTGCTTTTCATTTGTTCTGAGATAGAGCAAATAATCATAATTGCAGGCATATCATATCTTGAAAGCTTAAAGTTAATCGATAATATTTTCAATAATGGAAAACTTTGGTTATAATATAAACATTGAAGTGGGCAGGCAAGCAAGGCACATATTCAAGAGCGAAGGTAGCACAGACTTGACACGCATGATTGTGTCCTATATGTGTTTATGGAGGCTGAAAATGTAAGACGAGAAGCAACAGAGATGAATAGAGAAGTGGAAACACTTTTACAAGAAGCTGAAACATCCCGAATTGTGACAAAAGATGGAGAAGAAAAGCTGGAAATAGCTCTGAAAGAGGTTGAAGCAGCAAAGGCAGCTGAAGAGTTTGCATATGATGAGCACAAGTCATCTAAAGGAAATAATGATTCTGAAAGCACATGTTCAGGGTCTGATGGTAAGATCATTTTGTCGAGCAAGTAGTTTGAAGCTTTGAGCAACAAAATTGTGGTAGAGGGAAATTCTGCTGATATAAAAGTGGCCACTGCCATGGCTCAGGTTAAAGCAATTAACGAAAGAAAGAAAGCTATACTTGAGAAACTGCAGAGAAGTTTGAAAGAAATGGAGGATACAGAAACTGTAACTAATGATGCTTTGAAGATGGCAGAGATGGCCGAGGCTGCTAAGCAGGCAATTGAGAGTGAGCTCAAGAACCGACGTGAGAAAGAACAAACAGATGTAGATGGAGAATACTCTTCTATCCAGGAGGACGACCGATCAGAAACTGAGCCATGGAAGTCAGCTGAGATCCTTAACATTAGGGAAAGGACAAGAGAGGCATATTTTGTGGAGACTTTGATCATTTAACTTTGACAATGGATGAAAATGATGCTCATTGAGGCCTCAGAAGTTGAAAGAACTGCTAATTCACACAAGCGACAGCAATAGGCAGTGGAGGAATCGTTGAATAGAGATTTATCCTTATATTTTAAGCAATGCACTAATGGAGCTTAAATTTGTTAATAACTAAGCATCCCTATGTACAACCTATTTTAGGCAGACTTTTGATAAAGATACAAGTAATACAGTTTTTATGTTGTTTTTCCCCTCGCCATATTTGCTAGGAATATATCCCAACAACTTGTGATACTATTACAAATAGTAATATTGCATCCGTGTTGTTTAGAACGTGGAGTAACAAAGTGATCTTTCTAACTTAAATCGTTGATTTTTAGATCACGTTGATTTTGAAAAATGGACACTTGTTTTGCAATGGAGTACATGAGGTGGCCTAAGCTGAAGATTGGGTCTTCACAAAGCTTCAGGTCTCAAGGTAGATCCCTTCCCGTGCCTCCTTTGGATACTAAAAGGAATATACAAAAAATAAAAGCGTAATGAGAAAATTGCATTACCTTCAATAGCTCATCTCGCCCACAACCTGGTAACACTTGAACTTTTGACTTTTTTCTCTCCTGTAAAAGCGGCTTGACAACCTGCTCATTGTTTAAATATTACATGAGGAGCATGCCCTATGTATACTTTTCTTAGAGTGAATGAGTACACTATTATAATTCTTGAAATGCTGCTTAATTGTGGAAAGGTTTAATACAAAATCAGATTTTATAAAGAGAGAATTACTGAGGTGAGAGACTAACCTTCCAACAAGCCGTCAATATTAAAGGAGCATTGACAATATAATACGTAATCATCTTCTCTGGGTAGTTCAGGTCATCAATGGTAGAGATTGTTGTCAATAGCTTCATCTGGTTCAATGCCGAAAGCTTTAGGCCACTCATATCCAAAACCTTCACACATTTCCCAATATATTTCCCGCACTTCTTTGTTGCAGCAGGCTACGATAAGTTCAAATATGAGTCCAGATTATCTCTTCAGAAAGAACAAAGAAAATAAACCCTGCAGCATTCCATGTGACCTCACCAAAATTATGCGGTCCTGGTATTCATTGAATTGAATGTGTGATTGCACATATTAGTTAACTTGAAAGTAACAAAAATAAAATTTGAAAATAGAAACAAAGATAAATGCCAAGACTGATATAAATGCCGAAGGCAATATGTAGATATTGTAGGACTAGGCTCCTCTCCTGTAGTAGACTCCCTAATGCACTTGTATATTTGCCGCATCAATATGAAAGACCATGCCAGTCATCCAAAGGTGCATTGAAGAAATTGAGTAATGGGAGAGGATCCCAATCCCATATTGTTAAAACTTATAGATGCTTTATCAAATGTGTTGAGGCCTGCTCCAATAGCAAAGATTGGAAGGCCCTGTCATAGCAAACTTATAAGAAACAAAACTAAAAGATCACAAAGTAAGGTACAATAAGAATTCTAAGTACATTCAAAGAAGCAAGACATAATAAGAATGTGAAAGAAATTTGAAAAAATGAGGCATGCATTTGTGCACCTCTCTTGTGTAACCCAACAATCCTATTAGATGTGTATCATGCTTTCATTTGTAGAAATTAGTAGGAAGTATGGGTTTCTGCAAAAAAAGCTACATTATCAGAATGTGAAAGCTTCTTGAGCACTATACATGAAAGCCATAGTTATCAAAGTCGAGAGGCGCCAAAAAGTCGATAGGTCCAAATTTGAGGCGAGAGGCGAGGCGCTAAAAAGGCGCTAAAAGGCCACGGCCACTAAAAAAATACTAAGAAAAAATACATAAAATATATATAACTTAACAAATATCAACAAAACATGTTATAAGTGAATATAATACAAGAAACTAAGTCCTAACATAGTATATATGATGAAATTCTGAGCTAGTTTAAAATTCCAAGTAATATAATAAATAGTTAAGCAACCAAAGAAAATAAAGTTTTTTTAAAAAAATAAAGTAAAATCCAAAAACAAAATGAAAAATTCAATAATCCCAAATCCCAAATTAAAAATATAACAAATAATAAATAAAATGCCTAAAAATGAAATGAAAATAAACCCCATGTAATGATATAAGATAGCAGCAGCTCAGCACATTAGAAAAAAAAGGGAAAAACATGAAATAAACAAAAGAAATTACAAAATCATACTTAATCTCCACCAATCAACAAACCAATCACGGGAAGCAAGCAAGAGGAGCCGGCGAATTCGTCTGCCTCAGTGATGCTTCGGCAAGAAAATTCCGGGCGCTGTAAAGGTGGCTGAGGCTGATTCTCCCTATGATCCTCCGGCGGCGAAGCCCGATGAGTTCCGCCAGTAGGTGAGATCTCAGGCCGTAAGTCTGTTAGATTTCATTAACATCTAATATTGAAGCCTAGATCTAGAGTCGAAAATCCAGATATATGCCGGCAAGCACGCCCGACTCGCCCAATTTTCAGCGAGCAAACCCTCGACCTGCCTCGACTCGCTTTCAGCGCCAAAGGCGAAGCGCTTTTGACAACTATGTGATGAAAGCATGGTTTTTACCAAGGTGGGACATCATAAACTAAGCATAAACGAGTAAGTCAAGCTCAAAACTTCAAATCCAACAAGATCGATTCATTATATCTAAGATACAACATCGAGATAAATACTTAGCTAAGATTTCATCAATAATGTTTTGCACTCTCCACTTTAAGCTAGCCACCAACTGAAAAATTATGCAAGGATCCCTCATTAATTCAGCAAGATTCAGAATATGAATCTAATCCATCAATCAAGTAACCAAAGTGTGAGGTTTCAAGTTTGATCCCTTCCTACGCCCCCTCAAGGCCACACACACACACACACACACAAACCCCGAAAGTAACGAAAGAGAAATGGATCTAACCATCTTGTTGGGTTTGAAATTCCCTCTCTTTGCTTTCAGAGCTCAATGTTTCAGCAGGGTGACCTTGATGAACATTCTGTAGATTGAGAAAATAAATTTACTGCATATGTTCGGTTTCACAAACAACTCGAGATATTTGCAAGGTATTAAGCCAGCAGCAATTACAACATAGAAAGCAAAATCTCTACTCTATAAAAGTTGAATTGAGCCAAGAGGAAAACAATTTGCTGATTTCTTAATAAATTTAGGGTTCATATTCCTAAGTTCCCATTTACTATTGGCGGCTATTCATAATCAGAACTCCACTGAAACAGTCTCAATTTAGTCAGTTTAAGGTTGCTCAATGAACAGTTTTATACACCGAAGCTTTGGAAGTGAGCAAATTTTGCGACAGAATAAGACATCAAACAGTAATATTGGCCATTCACACATCAATTCAATGGTACACCTTGAGATCAATGAAGGATATTGAAGGAAGTCATCTAACTTTATAAGGAAAGTCAGACAAAGATATAATGGCCGGCCAACAGATATGTAAAGATAACCTCATGAATAAACCGAGAACAATCAAGAAACTGATACAAGATCTTGAGATAACTATCTCCTTCAGTGGCAACTTTACACATTAAATCAAATGCTGTAACATAAAGACATGGAAATTGGGGGGAAACAACACTACAAACAAAGAAAACACACATAATTTACACATAGTTAAAATTAACAGTAACCGTGTGCTGCAACAATATTAAAGAGAGTTATTAGTTGTAAATTCATTACCATTACAAATCCCCGCTACTGTATAACCCACTACCTTTGTCACACATTCCATCTTTGATTAGCGCGCCACCACCACCGTTACCGTCAATCCTTCTTCCGCCTCTCTTTCACTTCAAAACCGTACAATTAATATCAATACCAAAGCTCTATAGTATGTACACAACCTGGTTCTTCAAACATCGTGATAGATACAAAGGCATGGTTATCAAACCAATAGTTTTCAAGGGATCGGAGGGTAGTCGGTCAGGAAACAATAAAGAACTGGATCATATATCTGCTTTTGTTATTCATCAAACTTAAATAATGGGGAGCCCAAACTTTCCAAGGCGCTATTTGATTGTTAGTTTGATCTTCATCTGCACTTCTGTGTGTTACATTGAACATGTGGGCTTTACAATTGCATGTACAGTCGCTTTTGATGCTGCAGGGGTAAGCCAATCAATCAAAGGGACTATTCTTTCACCTTCTACTATGGGTATGCTTGTTCACAGGTACCTAGTGGATGGGCAGCTCAGAAAATTGGAGGAAGGCATATTCCACTCGACCCAAATAGAGTGATGCATTAAAAGTGGTAGCCCGCTTGTTCCTTGGAGTAGCTCAAGGCTTCATCTTTTTGTCTATACATATAGTTTTAGCACAGTGGATCCCACCACATGAAAAGTCAAGGTTGGTTTCCCTTATGACATCTGGAATGTACCTAGGGGCTGCAATGGGAATGCTTGTTCTTCCTACAGTTGTGAAGTTTAGGGGGCCACAATCTGTATTTCTTGCTGAAGCTGCTTTAGGTGTCGCATGGTCTCTGCTTTGGTTGAGGTACGCTAGTGACCCTCCACATTCTGAGCATCCAAAAGCAACAGCAGCTAGTTTTGGGCAATCCTTGCTTCCACTTAAAGCAAGTCAAAAGATGAGACTGGAAAATGGTGGAAACTCCACGAGAACCCCCCAAATTCAATGGAAGAGAATTATGCTAAGCTTGCCGGTTTGGGCTATTGTTGTGAATAATTTCACTTTTCATTATGCTTTGTATGTGCTTATGAATTAGCTACCGACGTACTTTGAATTGGGTCTGCAACTTAGTCTACAGGATATGGGTTCTTCTAAGATGATGTCGTACCTGAATATGTTCATATTTTCAAATATTGGTGGGGTGATTGCAGACCACTTGATCACTTGGAGAATCTTGTCTTTGACTAAAACAAGAAGGGACTTGAATACTGTAGGATTTTTAGTTGCTTCTTTCGCATTGATGGCACTTCGTCTTTTCAGAACATCTGGTGGGGTTGTGTTTTGTTCTTCTGTGGCTCTTGGTTTCTTGGCTTTAGGGAGAGCTGGCTTTACAGTGAATCACATGGATATTGCACCTCAATATGCTGGTATTGTGATGGGTGTCTCTAATACGGTTGGTTCTTTGGCTGGCATTGTTGGGGTTGAACTTTCTGGCCAACTTCTTGAAGATGTGAAAACTGCTAATTTGGATCTTTAGAGTCCAGATAGCTGGAGAGTGGTGTTTTTCATACCATGATTACTTTGTGTTTTAAGTTCTTTTGGCTATCTGTTGTTTCCTACTGGGGAGAGGATATTCGACTGAATTAAGATTTTCGTAACATGAAAGTATTGGCTTATGAGCTGACCTAGCTATAATGCCATCTGATCTAATAGACGGTATGACATATTTGGTGAAGCCCCTTGAAACCTGTTGTGATCTGGTGGAAAACAGAATAATGCACATTTAATGGATGAGGTTGGGCCTGGAATTAGAATTTCTCTGAAAGTGCTATTTGGCTTAATCAAAATGGGGATGTGGACTCGCTATGGACGAAGGGAGAAGTATGTATACACCCTTATTGAAAGTACGCACAACTTGTTGATCATCAGTTTCAATTTGAAAATAGAGTTTTTATAAGTTAGGAATTTGAATGTTGGATCGAAGACATGATTGTTTATGAGTTATTAAGCTGGGCATTAATTCTCGGTTGCTTAGTTCAAAATGATCATAGGAGAGGAATGTCATCATTTCACTAACATAATTCTTAGAGAGTACCAATAATTACGGAAACTGTAGTGATCGCTACAATAGATGACAAGTTATAAATTTTTAGGACAATGACGGGAGGTTGGAAGAATACACGTGAGTTTAGAAGAATACATAAACATATGTTAGTGGTAATCTCAAGTAGTGAAGTATTACGCTAGTACTAACTACTAAGCATTCAAAGTTCAGCTTACTTGTTAATCTCAAGTAGATTGTTTGATTGTCAGAGAGCCTTTGCCTATTATAGTAGTTGACGTCTTTGTCTGTTATAACAGATATGTCTTGGATTCAAAGCATATGAATAAGTTCTTCAACTATATGCATAATCTAAATTTTGACATAACATCAAATACAACAACAATTTTTAAGGTTGAGTATTTTGAGTATTTTAAGGTTGAGTATTTTGGTAGATGGGGCTGATGCCCAAAACGTTAATATTGAGAGATAGGAATACAGTGCTATATGCACCATGACCTATCTATAACAGAAATTCAAATCCAATTAAAATTATTGTACAATAAAGAACTAAATTATGAAGGAGCAATGTTTAGGCGTATGGAGAAAACTTCAGCGTGATTGGAAATCGGGAGTAAATTTGTGTGACAAAGTAAAGGCAATAAAAGCATTTGGAAGAGAACCTCGTATCAGCACAAGTGAGTCATTGATAAGTGAAACGTGAACCTGCAGACTGTCTTACCAAGATTCATAACTTCCTACCTTTACAAAGTTGCTATTGAAGAACGAATTCCTCCAAAGACTTGCAATATATTTATTGAAACAGACCTCTAAACATAGGACTTATTCAGAATCCAGCATTCATGCAAATAATCAGAGAACAAATCTGAAGTTCAACGCCCTCTATTAGTCTCAAAGAATTTTGTAAAAATAAATATTTCAAGCTATTATGAGAAGTGTGAACTAAAGCAAACGTGATTTCCTAATCATTAGTCATTACCTTAAAACTAAAGTAGATATCTTTTCCTAAGCTTAAAATAGTAATCAAGAAATCATACAAAGAGCAAATTCATAAAAGAGTTTCTAGTTTGTACTTCATCCATAGAAGAATAATCTATTTGAGCAATCTCGAATCTTCAAACTCAATGGATTATAGACAAATGACTTAAAATGAGTTCAGAAAACAAGATAAGAGAGCAATCCAGTGAATACAGTATCAAAAGAGCTTCAACATTCAGTTAATAATCAAAAGAAAATGTGAAATCATGCTAACGAGTTTCCAGCAAACTTAGATCTTAAACCCAATATGATTTTGAAGTAGAGCCCCTATTTATCATATCTACATAAATGTACTGTTATCAATCAAAACATTTTTTTAAAAAGAATGACTTTTGCAATTATCATACAGAAATCAGGTAAGAAAAAAAATGAAAATAATCGAAATTTGCAAATTGGTAAGTGACAAATACAACTTTAATCATTTTACTAATCAGCATGCTCAGGCAATTAATCAGATAACAAATCTGAAGTTTGAACGCCCTCTATTAGTCTCAAAGAATTTTGCAAAAATAAATATTTCAAGCCATTATGGGAAGTGTGAACTAAAGCAAACGTGATTTCCTAATCATTAGTCATTATCTTAAAACGAAAGTAGATATCTTTTCCAAAGCTTAAAATAGTAATCAACAAATCATAGAAAGAGAGAATTCATAAAAGAGTTTGTAGTTTGTACTTCATCCATAGAAGAATAATCCATTTGAGCAATCCAGAATCTTCAAACTAAATGGATTATAGACAAATGACTTAAAATGAGTTCAAAAAACAAGATAAGTGAGCAATCCATAAATGTAATATTATCAATCAAAACATTTTTTTTTAAAAAGAGTGACTTTTCCAATTATCATACAGAAATGAGGTAAGAAAAAAATGAAAATAATCGCAAATTGCAAATTGCAAATTGGTAAGTGACAAATACAACTTCTTTAATCATTTTAATAATCAGCATATTAAAACGTTTTGTATAAAATGCCAAAAAGAAGTTATCAAATAACAATAAAAATAAAAAAGAGAGGCTTTCTAATTTCTCAAAAGACTCTTCTCTAAGTGACCCCCAACCATGAATATCTTCACCGACGATGGCAAATTACCCAAACTAAAGCTAAATGACTCACTACCACCACTATTATTAGAACTCGCTCGTCCTGACTCACTCAACTCGCGCCCACTCAGCCCAGAGTCAGTTCTATAGCTTTTCTTGTTTGTCTTCTTCAGCTTCTATAAGTCCACAACCGACCCACCACTCCCACCCCTGCTCCTACCGGAACCTACATCCGCACTGTGTGTGTTAAAATTGCTTATATTATATTGTTCTTAAGTGGTGATCTTGTTCATGGTTGTTCTTCAAAGGGTATTGATTTCTACAGATGTTTATTGCAGAAAGTAATAGAAACAGTATGTAATTCTAATGCTCAACATGGATGCTGACACATTAGTCTTAATTGCCCTATTCCAAATTAGACAGATCGCTGAAGTAAAACGAACACAACTCAATCAATTTTGTTGACAGAAAATTAGGTTAAACTTACCTCGAAATTGCAATGCGTTGCCTCTGCTCCTTCGTTGCTTTGTCCTGCTTCTGCACCGTTGCTTTTGCTCCGGCGTGTGTTTTGTAGTATTTGCAATTTCAGTCAGTTTTGTGTGTCCCATTTATAGTTCCTCTGTTGCCGGTGTTATTCCTCCTAATCGTCTCTCCCGCCAGCAGCGCTCTCTCCTCTCGTTAATTGTATGAAACGGCTACCACCACTACTTGTATTTTTATTTTGTTAATTAATAATTAATTAATGAGCCCTGAACAATAATAAAAGATTTATTTATATTTTGTGGTTGAGGAACCAAACAGGAATATATCTTTGACGTTGGTGAATATGAATACCCTAAATTCTACATTCAAATTTAAAACTATCTTTTGGGTGGCTATTTTCTTGATTTTTACAAAATATTTGTTCGTATCTATATTCAGGATTTATGGAAATTAGTTTAAAAATGTCATAGTTCATAATTTTTAATTTAGATGCTGGTGAGAAAAATTTCTTAGGTTCATGAGTAGTTGATCTGGTCGGAATCAGGTCATCGGTTTGTCAAATAATGTGAATATATATGCTTTGTATTGAATCAATTATATGTGTATATAATTATATATATTGTTAATTTATTAGTTTATACGATCTTTCTAATTATTGTTTTGTTGTTTCCAACTTTATGTACATATCAACTACATATTGTTAAAATAATCGTCCCGCAAACAAAAGTGCAGATTGTCTTGGATTTCGAATTACAACTATACTCTCGACACGAGACCTTCTTATTTGTTTCACGGAAGACAACTACAGACAGAAAACAACCTAATATTAAAATTTGCATACATTTGTAGCATAATTATTTGAACTAATATGTTACCTTCTTGTTCTTGAAAAAGAATATCGTGGGCAGATAAAAGTCTTA
The DNA here is from genome assembly GCA_013146195.2 of Codonopsis lanceolata. Classification (NCBI taxonomy): domain Eukaryota; kingdom Viridiplantae; phylum Streptophyta; class Magnoliopsida; order Asterales; family Campanulaceae; genus Codonopsis; species Codonopsis lanceolata. The sequence continues at coordinate 4,965 of JABEVN020003432.1, read as the reverse complement.
GGGTTGCTCCATCATCATTTCTACTTGAATCGCATACTGAAATTAGAATGACAGAGAGATAATCAAAGCACAAAATATAAAATTGAATGTTTTTATAACAATAGATAACTTACCATACTATATGAATGTAAATACTTACATCAATGTATATATATATATATATATATATGTGTGTGTGTGTGTGTGTGTGTGTATGTATGTATGCATGTATGTATGTATGTATGTATGTATGCATGTATGTATGTATATTATTTTTGTATTTTCAATGAATTATAAGAATCTACAATCTTCATATTTACCTACAAAGAGGTTTATTTAATTTAAAGTTTTCATAGTTTTTTTTTAATTTTTTGCTAAACCAATTTAATTGCAAAAAAATTAATCTAACAATGTGGTTATAGAATTTACATTCCTCTTATCCAATTAATCTTTCCTGAGAAAAGATAGCTTGGCTTGAAGTAGTTGCTTCATTTGCTATTATTTTTCTAATATTCTGATGTCATCATGTTTCACCCATTGGGAAGAGTAGCGGATACTATAAAGAGTCATAACATCCATAATAATGCTTTATTCGATGTCTTTGACCTGAATGTGCATGGACTACAATGTCCTGCTCATATGGTATACTACTATTGTTTCCTTCAACCAAAATAGCAGCCACTTGATCAGCTGTTGGAGAGTTATAGATGCGTTGATCCAATTTCACATCTTTTGCAATATGGAGTTTAATATCATCCATTGAAGGATAATCCTTCAATCTTTTAAAGATTTTTGCGTACGGATTTGTCTCCATCACTTCCATGAGTTTCTTAATGGTTACCTCACATAGAATGGAGTTGTTCATTACTTTCATTCTATTATGAATTTCATTTTCAGTCTCCACAAAATACAATTGGAAATAAGTAAGCCCATTTTCGCTTGGAACTAAACCCGGAAGATCATGGTAAACCATTCCTTGAGCCCGAAAAGTATATACACCCCACCTCGCAGATGCAAGTTCTTTATCTAATTTCACACCGAATGAAGTGAAAGAGAAGATGGAGTTATATGCACGAATGTTTTTTTCCGGAATCCAGAAGCATCTGATTGTGAAGTAAGCAATTCATATAATTCATCTGGGCTTTGAAATTGTGCAAATTTTACTTTTCTGTTATCACAACAAAATGTTGGAGGCTCATACTGAAATCGTGCAACACCACAATGTTTGCAATTTGGCAAACCTTTCGACCTCATGTTAGAGAATAATATCTTTTAATTATTCTTGTTGATTTGTAATTAGTAATTAGTAGTAATTACCTTGTAGAGTTCTTTCCTAATTATGTTACCTTCCTTGTATAGGTTTCTTGTATCCTACTCCTAGTGTAACCCTAATTGTAAATCCCCCTATAAATAGGTGATTTATTCAATGGAAAGGCTATGCCATTATTCCTAAACTTTCTTAGTTTCTACATGGTATCAGAGCTCTGTTCCTAAACCCTCGTCTTCTTCCTCTAGCCGCCGCCCTTAACCCTTCTCAACCATGGCTAACGGAAATCACTCCCTCACCATTAAAAACCCCCTTGATCCCACACAAACCTTCGACCTCATAAACATCTCTCACCACAATATTACCAAACTCACCTCCACCAACTATATAGCTTGAAAACTCCAAGTTGAGGCCACCCTCATCGGCTATGACCTCTACAAGTTTGTAGACGGATCACATCCCTATCCGCCTCCTACTGTCCTCACCAAGGATGCTCAAACATCCAAGGACGTTCCCACACCCAACCAGCATTACCAACCCTGGATCCGACAAGAAAACTTATGTTTGGTGCTCTTGTCGGCTTCCTCTGCACCGGTCCCTGATCCAACAGGCCGCCCTGCAGTGATGCTTGGCAAACCCTTGCTCACACTATGCCGCCCCACCCGTGGCCACATCAAGCAGATCAAGGATTCTCTAAAGCGAGCTTCCAAAGGTAATCAGTCTATTTCTGACTACATGCAGTCCGTTAAGGGTCGGGCCGATGAACTCGCTGCTCTGGGCAAACCTCTTGACCACGAGGATCTTATTGAGACCATCCTCGGTGGTTTGGATGATGACTACCGCCACATCGTGGATGTGGTTGAAGGACGGGATACTCCCATATCGTTTGATGAGCTTCATGAAAAACGCATCAATCGCGAGCTGCTCTTGAGGCAATCCCAGCCTGCGTCCTTCTCGCACCCTACTTCGCCCAATCCTGTTGCCCCGAGGAGCAATAGCTCGACAGCTCGACACTCCTCCTCGCAAGCTCGGCCTCAGCCGCCCTCACAACCTCGGCCACGGCATCTGCTCCTCGGCCTCAGCGACCATATCTGGGCAAGTGTCAAGCATGCCGACAACATGGTCACTGTTTGCGCCCACCAAATTTCACTTGTCGCCACCACATCTCTGCCCAACACTCCCAACTCGGCAAATGGCTCCAAGTGGCAACCACGGGCTCACCTTGCAACCACAACAGACACGGGGACACCAAGCTGGCTCCTCAATAGTGGTGCTTTGCATCATGTCACTAGCGACCTTGGCAATCTCTCGCTACATTCCACCTACACGGGCATGGATGACATGGTCATTGGTAATGGTAATCGGGTTAACTATCTCCAAGCGGTTTCTCCTCCCTTCATACACCCACACACTTTTCCCTTCATAATGTTCAATTTGTTCCCGACATGAAAAAGAACCTTATATCTATATCTCGGCTTTGCATCTCCAATAATACCCTATTGAAGTTCTTACCAACTTCTTTTCATGTGAAGGATCCTGGCGGCCGACAGGAGAATATATTGGCCGGACAATCTAAGGACGGTGTGTATGAATGGCCGACCACATCCACCTCGCCTCACCCCTCTGCTTATGTCAGCTCCAAAGTCTCTCACCAAGACTGACATCATCGCTTTGGCCATCCGTCTGGCCCCATCCAAAGTCAGATACTCTCTAGCATAGGTTTAGCATTTGACACTGCTCACTCTCCCCTTCATTGTAATGATTGTCTTACTAATAAAAGTCATAAAATTCCTTTCTATCAAAATACTATTGTGTCTACTCTCCCTCTTCAAACTATTTATACTGATGTTTGGACCTCCCCCCTTCCCTCTATTGATGGGTTCAAATACTATGTGATCTTTGTTGATCACTATACCCATTACATCTGGCTTTACCCGCTCAGACTCAAATCTGAGGTTGCCACCATCTTTCCCAAATTTAAAGCCTTAGTGGAAAATTATTTTAAAACAACCATAGTCACCTTTACTCGGACAATGGCGGCAGTATATGGGGCTTGCTTCTGACTACGGCTTGGTCGCCACTGTCGCCCATGGCATCTCTCACCTTCACCTCACCCCTCACACCCCGGAACACAATTGGTTCTCGGAACGTCGCCATCGCCACATTGTTGAGGACCTGGTCTCTCCCTTCTTCTTGTGCTTCTCTTCCGCTGCCTTTCTGGTCGTTTGCTTTCCAAACCGCAACCTATCTCATAAATCGGCTACCTACACCTACCCTTGCTCACCAGTCTCCCTACCATAAACTTTTTGGCTCTCTGCCAAACTACGCCAAGCTTCGTGCTTTTGGTTGTCTCTACTATCTTTGGCTCCGTCCTTACTCAGCCCACAAACTCGCTCCTCGCTCCACTCCGTGTGTCTTCCTTGGTTACTCGCTCACTCAGAGTGCCTATCTCAAGTATGATCCACGAGCACCACCAAGCTGTACATATCAGCGTCATGTTCGCTTTGTCGAGTCCACCTTTCCTATGTCCACCCCGGCCACCGGAAGCCCTGCAACGCACTTGAATACCTATGATAGTGTCTCTTGGCTACCCCTCATGAACCGCCCTTTCGGTCCTCATACACACGCTTTGCTCGCTCCAAGATTCTTTCCTCTGTCTCGTGGCTCACGCCACTAATCGAGTTGGTTGATCTCGGCTCGCCCACATGACCTCCCGTTGGCTCTGTGCACCGAGGATACCATCAAGGCCCGCTTGCTCCTTGTCCTGCCATCTGGCCGCTCCACCATCCTTGGCAACCGATGCAGGTGCAGAGGATCACACGGTTACTGCAAGTCCGCTCCGTGCAGCATACATTGGATCCCATGCCGCTACTCCCGATCATCTGTGCCTTATCGCCCTCATTGCTTGGTTCACGGCACCTCCTCCATAGTCACTCGCTCCAAGAACAACATTTTCAAACCGAAGATCAAAATGAGTCTTTTGACTCGGCTAGTAGTGGATAGTGAACCGCATGTGTTACTCGGGCTCTCGAGGATGTGAAGTGGCGTCGGGCCATGTGCAAGAAGAGTTTGATGCCCTCGTTCGCAGATGGGACTTGGGATGCAGTCCCCCCAGAGATCTCGCAATATAGTTGGTCGTAAGTGGATCTATCGTATCCAAAGAGACATCTTGATGGTCTTTGTTGATCGCTACAAACTTCGCCTAGTAGCCAAGGGATTTCACCAGCGACGGGGGTTGACTACCAGAGACTTTCGGCCAGGTGGTTAAACCGACCCTTTGTTCGTCTTGTTCTCGGCTGGCCGTTTGTCAAGGATGGGATCTTCGTCAAGCTGGATGTGAACAATGCCTTTCTTCAAAACAACTTTGTCCGAGGAGGTATTCATGGCTCAACCGCTTTGGGTTCACCGATAAGGACAAACCTTAACATTAGTCGACTTCGCAAGGCTATTTATGGTCTCAAGCAGGCTCCCGAGCATGGTATAATGAGTTGCGTCATTTCTTCTTGCCTCAGGCTTCCAAACTTCGGTGGGCGACACATATTGTTCATCCTTCGTCTGCGGCACCATCATCTATCTCCTTGTGTATGTGGATGACATCATTGTCCTTGGAAACCCGCCATTTGGAGTTCGAGACTTTCATATCTATGCTCGCCACTTGCTTTTCTCTCAAGGACCTTGGTGATCTTCACTACTTTCTTGGGGTTGAAGTTGTTGGCGAA